>JAKWIY010003057.1:39881211-40193951 GCA_027704805.1 Solanum corneliomulleri | reverse complement strand
TTTATTAGATGAGTGACCAATATTGTTTACAAGGAAGTCTTATTTATAAGGATATATACTTTTTTTCTCTCTCAATTTTATATGTCAGCATTTTACTTTGTACTTGCATTAAGAAATGATGTAAATTTACTCTTCTATCCTTATTTAATTTTCTTGAAATTTAAGTTTTTAATCAATGAATATGAATTAATTTATTTTGATTAATTAATTTAACCCAAGAAACATGAATCATTTACTTAATTTTTAAGTTTCAAATGTATGTTTTCAATGTTAATAACTACAAGGGTAAAAAAGAAATAATATTTTAATTTATGCATTGATTTTATGAAATGAGAACTATTATGGATCAACTATTTACTGAAAATAATGACATATAAAGTGTAAGGAAGGGAGTATATAATTTGATGATTTTTTAAATGATTGCCCTAATTCATACATAACGCAGAGAAAAAAAAAAAGGTATAGCTACTCTATAGTTCCATGATTATTTGTAATTTATTTTGGGTCAGAAACTTCAAAATAGATACGATGGATCATACTTTAAAAAAAATGATTAATGTCCAAATTTTATAATGAGTCCACTCATCTCATAGTAATTTAACGTGAAACTTTTTCAATATTTTCACAGATAAGCTTTAATCATCCCTTATCATTTCTTTAGTTTCTCATGTACACGGTTTTCTCTCTTTTTCTTTAGTTTTTTATGTTTCCTATGGTTCTCTCTCTTTTTCTTTTATGTTACAAATGTTTGACACTCCCCTTTTAAAATTAAAGGACAAAATATAACAACTTTTTTCTAAATATTAATTTTGTCCTCATCTTTCATGTGTAAAATAAAAAGAAAAAATTATTATAATCATATTCTTAAAAAAACTTATATCATTTCACTTTACGTGATATATCGAGACTTTTTGAAATGATATCCAAAATCCATCAAATTTTAAAAAGAATTGTAATTTAAAACAAAATAAAGTAAAATATAATTCGTTCATAATATTATCAGATTTGTGTAAAATTTCTTACAAGCCCAATATGCAACTCTGAGAGACAACTGAAAAGGATTTTTTTTTTCAAAATAATAATAATTTAATATTTAATGGGCCTCATAGCAGAACTTTTAATATTTATTAAAGATGTCAATATTATAGTTTGTTATATTGTTGATTTATGTATTTTTGTTAGGGCAACTTTCATATATAGCAAATAAAAAAATCATATTTGTATGTTGTAACAAAATTTGCATAATTGCGCTCCATGGCAAATATAAAACTGTATAATTCGCTATACATATACAATTGTATAATTCGCTGGCCTAAATTGTATAGTTCGCTGGCCTATGTCGCTGCAATTGTATAATTCGTTATCCTATTTCACTGCAATTATATAATGCACAATTGTATAATTCACTGCCTATTTCGCTGCAATATTTTTATAAAATCTGCTTTGCATACAATTGAATCGAATTAAAATGTATGTATATTGCATAATTATAAGTGTATAGCAAGAAAATATATGTTTTTCACTCGCTTTATACAAAAACAGAAACACAATATATTCACTGCTGTTGTATAAAGTTAGAGAAAATTGTATTTCACTGCAATTGTATAATTCGCAATTGTATAATTCGTTGACTTTTTTCTCTGCAATATTTATATAAAATTTGCATTTGTCTACAACTGAATTGAAGTAAAATATTTGTAAATTGTATAATTAAGTGTATAACACGAAGATATATATTTTTGCATGTGTATATACAATTTTCTCTCGCTTTATACAAAACAGAAACAGAAATTATACACTTCTATGTATAGAGCGAGAGAGGCGAGAATGGGAGAGTGGCGAGCGAGACTTTTGGGAGAGAGGCGCCTGACAAATTTTGGCTAACGTTTGCTATGGAGCACAATTAAATCAAACCCTAACTACTCCATTTATTTTAGGCTATTAGTTTGCTATTATATAAATTTTCCCTTTTTGTTATTTGTTTAATTTGAATAAAAATATAATTAGTGAATAACATAAGGAAGAAAATCGAGAAAAATAATATTTCAAATAAGGTAATTTTTAAATTTAAACCAACAAAGTTATCATAATTAATAATCATAATTTTGTATAACTTTAAGTCGATCTAGATTTTTTTTCACTACACTCATGCTCTTTTCATCTTTTATTTTTAAGATTAAAATTTACAAAATTCATTTCCTATTATATGTGTTTGGTTTCACAATTGATATGACTTCTGTCTCCCTTAAACCTCAAATTTTAAATATTAATTTGTAACCGTCGATTGAAAATAATCAATCTATGTCGAGTTGAAGTCAATTGATTTAAGATTTTTGCTGGCGTAAAGAAGATTTTAGAATGAATATAGAATAAAAAATACAAATTTATTGGCATACAAATTGAGATTGAAATACAAAGTGATCACAAAAAATTGAAAACTTGTTAGCATATTTTAAAATTGGCTTAAGACATCAACATACACTTAAAGTTATCAGTATTATTCATTTAGACACCTCAATTGAGAATTGTATCTATTGAACACCCTGTGAAATTAGATTGATACTACTTGAACACTTTTTTGCCTAGGTGGCACTTTGAGCGTGAGTCACGGCTATTAAGCGCGTGAAAGCATTATTTTCTTACAATTTTTAAAAATAAAAAAAAGTGGTTTGTCGTCTGTCTTCATTAAGCCCATTGCTCCTCAACGGCTATGTGATTTATTTTACAGTTAATTGTATTCATATTTGTGAACTTCAACATGATATTTCATTATATAATTTCCTTTTATATCATTGCATCATTAATTTATTTCCCATTAAAGTTAAATCTTTGAATCTTATTCAAGCCAATGTCTATTTAATGTTAATGCATAAAAATAAATTTAAGTTTACTTTAGATTTGAAATTACTTTAATTTGTAATTTATGTCATTTCTAATTAAAATCAATTATTTTTATTGTCTATTTGATGATTAATTTATTGCAAAATATTAAGATATTTCCTATTATAGATCACTTTCTGATTTATTTTGTTAATATATTGTTTGTTTATTACACAAAAAGTTTTTTAAAAAAACAAAATGGAGTCATTTTGTCTTTTTAAAATCATTTTCATATTTTCTAACTTTAACTTATTCATGAATGTATTAAAATATTTGATTAAAAATTATATTTTAATAATGTGATGAATATACAAAATATATTTACAGAATTTCCTTATTTTCTCTATGATGAAAATATTATTTTTATTTATGTTATTTGACTAAAAAAATCAATTAATATATCATTTAATAAGAAAATTGTGTATATAAATAAGTGCAATGTCATCTTTTTATAAGCATCATTTGTTGAAAAACGTTTCATTTAGGCATGGAGAGAAAAAAAACTAAAGGACGTCAAAAGATACCAATGAAAAAAATTGAAAATAAGGATTCAATGTTTGCTTCATTTACAAAGCGTCGTGAGGGTTTGTATAAAAAATCTAGCGAACTCGCTACAGAATACAATGTTGACATTGGAATAATGATGATTTCCGCTACTGGTAAGCCTCATTCCTTTTTTCACCCAACATTTGATGCAGTTATTTCTCGTTTTCAGAATCCTGATATGCAGTTTGGTGAAAGTACAAATCTAGAGGCAAATGATGCTAGAAATGAAGTGAATCAACTCAAAACTAGGCTTGAAGAACTTGATGTCAGAGAAGACATTGCGATTGCTAAGAAAAAGTCTTATGAACAAATGGAAGAAACAAGACAAAAAGGTTGGTGGGAGTCGACTGAGCAGCTCAATGCAGATGAAGTGTTCATATTTGAAACTTGGTTGAATGAAACTAGTTCTAACTTACACCATCGTTTAAATCAATTAGAAATTGAAGCTTCATCCTCAATGAGACATGAATCTTTTGGAGTGTGAAATTTGAAATGTTCAAATTGCAAATGATTCACCCTAAATTATCACTTATGGATATATTTGGGAAGACTCTAGTAACTCTAAATCTATATTAATAATGTTGTGTTTTTAAAAAATTATTTCAATAATGCTACAAACATGTATTCGATATGTTTTCATTAATAATATATTGATATGGTTAGTGTGGATTATTATTTATGAGAACAAAATTTCATGTGTTGTTTAGAAATAATATCCAATGACTGCATAAAATTGACATTGAATTTCAATTAAACATCTTAACTAAAATTTATTTATTTTAAGCACAACAAATAAGACTTGACGATGTCATTTCAACATGTTTTATTAAGTCGGCACATTTCGACATGTTTTACTAAGTCGGCACATTTCAACACGTTTTACTAGGAATGACAATGGGGTGAGGCGAATGTAGCGCAGAGTGGGTGGGATGCGGTGCAAATTGACGTGGGCATTATGTAAACTAATGCAGAATGGGGAAGATTGTGGATACATATGATTTTATGATGGCTCAAATTTAAGTTTAATTGTTTACCTGTTATAAGAGTGATAAAGCATTATTTATTAAGATAATTTTTATAAAGCTACTAAAATATTCAAGATAGTAAATCAAAATGGTTCAATAAAGAATATACAATTTCTTACATATTTTGCTAGTGATCTCTAAAAATAAATTTATTTTCATGAATTTTATTTTAGAATCAAACTTATCTAGAAAAATAAAATATTTAAAAATTTATGCGGTACGGTTAGGAGTAGGGTGGGACGGATTGAAAATGAAAAAAATTGTTATGTGGACATGGATATTAAAAAATATGTGGGTTAAGTTCAAAGAATATTTTTCCGATTAATAATAGAAATAAAAAATAAGGAGTGCCATAAAAGAATATTTATTTTTCTTCTCTACTTCAAAATAGTTATGTCTTTTCTTGAGTCCAGAACCTAAATAAGCCACAAAGAAATAAAAGTGACTAAAATAAGTCACTATTTTAAGAAGTAAATAAAATAGGTTTAGTGGAAGAAAAAACTCCACTTTATTCAATATTCTAAATGTTTTCCGTTAGTCCCATAATGTATATAGTTTAATATATAACGAAATTATTTATTACACTTTATAAAGTATAAGTTTTTCTTACACTTTGTAAAATGAAATTTTTTCTTACACTTTAAAGTGGAAGAAAATTTTACACTTTATAAATTGGAAGAAAAAAATATGTTTTACAAAGAGAAATATATATTTAACATGCTTTTGACAGATAAAAGAGAATATTGTTGACAAGTTTTAGGCTCCTTTCTAACATAAATTTCAAGTATTATTAACTTGATTTGATTTATGTAGTCATTTGAAACCCTCAAAAAGTATGTCAACAATTCATCATTCTAAACAATCTACTCTCTAGAATGTACTTGTCCTTGTGATAAAAATGTTATAGAAATTTTTTCGACTATAATCAAATTATAGTCAATACTATTTATACTCACTCTTTTATAAATTGATGAAAGAAATTTATGATATCAAACATTAATTGAATATTTCGCAATGTGTTTGAGATGACAGTTATAATAAACAGTATTTTCACCATCCCATTAAATCAAAAACTCTAACTTTTGGGGTAAAATTATTTTTTTGTGATTGAAATGAAGAAAATAGAAAACTAAAGATGTTGAAGATGCTATGTTTGAATGTCCTAAAATAGAGTTTAGAGGAGTTTTTTGAATAAAACATAAAAACACATAATGTAATATTTTTTTCTTTTTTTATGATATGTCAAATCAATAATTGTATGACAAACACGGCAGAAGGTTCATGAAGCTTCAATACGTGAAACATTATTTTTTTTTTACACTTTGCAAAATATAATAAATAGTTTCATAATATATTAAAATATACACGTTATGAGACTAACGAAAAACGTCTAGAATATTATATAAGGTGGAGTTTTATCTTTCATTAAGCCTAATTTAGTTACGTCCCAAAATAATGACTTATTTTGATCACTTTTATCTTTTTGTGATTCCGAATTCTCTTTTCTCTCGACTGTTGTTCTCTTTATTTTTTTTAACTCGTATTCTCTTTTTTCTCCCTCATCTCAGTAGTGATTACTATACAAAAGTTCTCCTTCTAATTTTATACCAACAAAACCGTAAAAAATTATATGAAACCAAAAATAAGGGCACAATTTTTTAATGGGCAACTTTCACATATAGCAAATAAAAAACTCAATTGTATGTTATAGCAAACTTTGCATAATTGCGCTCCATAGCAAACATAAACTGTATAATTTGCTATACATATACAATTAAAGCGAATTGTATAAAATGAAGTGTATAAAACGAGAAAGAAAAAAGAGACTTGGCAGAGAATTGTATAAAACGAAGTGCATAAGATGAATTGTATGTGTAATTATAAGTGTATATAACGATTATATGCAATTTGAATTTGTATAAAATGAGGAGGAAGAGAGAAAGACTAAAGAGATTTGGGAAGGAAATATACAATTGAATCGAATTGTATAAAACGAAAAAGAGAGAAACTATATACAATTTAAATTTGTATAAAACAAGAAAGAGAGAAAGGCAAAAGCTAACAAAAAATATATGGCTTTATACAAACACAAACGCATTTTATACATTTGCGTTTATATAAGGATATATAATTATTTAAGAAAAATAGAATTTGGAGAGAGATTTAGGAAAAATTGAAAGAAATTAGAAGAGTAAAAATAGCTAACAGATTTGTATTAAGATAGAGGGTGGGCCACAACCAATTAAAAATAATTGATTTGGAAGAAATTTTAGGATAACTAAAGAAAATGGGAGAGAAAAGATAGGAATATATTTGAATAAAAATAAATCTCCGCAGTGGGTCCCCAACCAAATGAAAAATTTGTGCAAATTTTGCTACGGAGTACAAATGTTTCCAACAGTAGCTATAGGATTTATTTAATTTAAATGTTTGCTATTATGTACAATTTTCCCTTTTTTAATTTTATGCGAAAAGAACTGCATAACATTCTATTGGCAGTGGAGAGATGTTCTTATACGGAAGATATGTATGTTATATCTTCTATGATTTATCTATTTATTTGTGAAAATAATCAAATTTCTTGAGTCGAAATTCAAATTGTTGTTATTAAAAACTTTCTTTTAATATTTTTACTAATTCTTTTACTCTCTATTTTTTTTTTTGTCTTGTATGATCCAAATCAAATGAAGACAACACTATTTATACTAGAAAAAATAGCAACGAATAGGAAGATAAATATTGTAGTAAATCATTGGAAATTAAAGGTAAGGGCATTGATTCACAAGTGAGTAATTAGGCAGTAATGCCATAGATTGCAGCAATCAAAATGGATACTAGTCCTCCAGTGGCAACAATTGTAATGTCATAACTCCCATTTACTCTAACGAATATTTACTATGACAATTTTAATAATAAAAAAATATTGAAATGCTCAAAAAATCAACAAAAATATATAAGATAGGAGTCTGGCCAAATCCCCAAACTATATAAAAAAAATGGCTTCCTTTGACAAATGGTTCACAACTAAAGATGCAAATATATAAAGGTTCTAATTAAGCTATCACAAATTAATATTAAAAATCTCTGTAAATTAAGGTATTTATATATTTATTTCAAATCAGTTCATCTAACTAAGCGTTCACTTGTTTGTTAAAGATCCAACTAAACTTGACTTGACGTGGCTCTATTTTCTTGACTCTATTTTCCAACTTCCTAACCCTAAGTGGAAGTCGACACACATAATCCTGTGCACGCCTTGCCTCGCCACTCAACCCTTGAAGTTTTTCCAATTCCCATCGTGTTATAAAATATTCTAATATTTCAGCATAATGACGAGATGTGTAGACTCCTTGCCTTTCAATAATGGAAGAGAAGTGGTCAAATATATTTGGATCTTGCCCATCATACATGAGATGCATAGGCATTACGATCTTCATCTTCATCATGTGTGCAATAGCTAGCATAGTCGCATTTGGATCCACTTCTAACAACTTCTCAACAATTCTTGTGTAGGCATGTTCGTGACGCTTCTCGTCCGCGGCAATGGCTCCACACATACGTGCTATCATGGGGTCTCCTCCTTGTGTAGCTAGCCTAGCCATATTTCCATGTGACGAACACGTGGCTCGCTCTTGAAATGATGTGTATACAAACCCCAAATACGGATTGTTCTCTAGTCCGATGTCCTAAACAAAAGAATACGTTGCATGCAACCGTTGATTACGTAATTGAATATTTTGGAAAAACAAAAAAAAAAAGAAAAATGAATATATCATGACTAAAAAAAACATATAGTTCACAATTATATATATATATAAAGATTCTCAGAATAAGCCTTACTACTCCAGCTCCAATTAAGTATTGTAGTGTCTTGTCAACCATCAACATGTCTACTCTCCCTGAAAGATAAAGATAGGTCCGTAGCAAATCGCCATGTCGATTCTCCTCAGCTGTCCATGCCCGTGTCCATATTGCCCATGGACATGGGCTTGATCCAGTCTCATCGCGTACCCCATCTAACGTATTAATCGTGGTCTCATAAGTAGGCAAAGCATCCTCAGTTAACATATTACCCACAAGCATAACAAAGTACTCATCCGAAAGCCCTGAAGCTCTCTGCCTTAGGGCCCGAACCTCTTCCTCGAATTGTTCGGGCCCTTGAGATGGGTCAGGGAGAAACTCAATGGGCTGCCAACATTTCTCTACGGGCTTGAGGAATGGGAGGACGTTTTCGGAAACCCAAGGTTCTAATGACTTAAAAATTTCCAATTTTTCTGGTGGCATTGAGTGAGTAACCTGGTGACGAGATGTGGTTGAAGCCACCGCGTTGGGCGGAGATAACCTCCGCGATGAGGTGGTTTTGCCACGGAGCATGGTGGTTGTAGGGGGAGGTGAGGCCCATACAATCGATGGAATGTTGAATTGGGAGAAACTTGTAGTCTGCATGACTAATACAAAGTTTAATGATAGAGTGGCCAAAATTGTTTACAAGGAAATCTTATTTATATAGTTTATTTAGCCACTAGCTAACCTAAGTCCTAATTCATAAATGACACAGAAAAAAAAGTTTAGCTACTTTATAGTTTCTATGATTTTTTATTGGGAAAATTGTATATAATAGCAAATTAATAACCTAAAATAAATGGAGTAGCTAGGGTTCGATTTTATTGTGCTCCATAGCAAACATTCGCAAAAAACTCGCCCAAATATCTCGCTCGTCACTCTCCTCCAAATATCTCGCTCGTCACTCTCCTTCAATCTCTCGCTCGCTTCCTCACTTTTTAGACAAACACAAGTATATAAAAAGTGTTTCTAATTGTATACATCAGAGAAAATTGTATAAATACATATATTTTTGTTCCCCTCTCTCCCCTATTCCAGATCTCGCTCACCACTCTCCCAAATTTCGCTCGCCACCCTCGCCTTTCTCACTTATGCAAACAGAAACAAAATGTATATTGTGTTTCTGTTTGTATAAAGCGTGAGAAAATTGTATATACACATGCAAGTACATATATTTTCGTCCTAAACACTTATAATTATACAATAAAAATACTCCCCTGCCCAGTTTCTTTTGCCTTTCTCTTTTTCTCGTTTTATATAATTTTCGAATTGTATCTAATTTCTCTCTTTCTCGTTTTATACAATTCGATTCAATTGTATATTCCTTGTCAAGTCTCTTTTGTCTTTCTCTCTTTCTCATTTTATACAAATTCAAATTATATATAATCGTTCTATACACTTATAATAATACAATTCGTTTTATACACTTCGTTTTTATACAGTTCTCTGCTTAAGTGTCTTTCTCTTTCTTGTTTTATACACTTCATTTTATACAATTTGCTTCAATTGTATATGAAAAGCGAATTATACAGTTTCTATGTTTGCTATGGAGCGCAATTGTGCAAACTTTGCTATAGCAATCAAATATAAATTTTTTATTTGCTATATTTGAAAATTTATTTTGAGGATGTGATTCTCTAGTGCTTTCTTATTAAGCTTCAATTATCCTTTTTTCATTTCTTTAGTTTTTCGTGTACATGGTTTTCTCTCTTTTTTCTTTTGTCTCTTATCTTATAAAATATTTGACATCATCATCTCTTCTTAAAATTCAAGATAGGAAGGGATGTTTTCTAGATTTTATCTTTTTTGTGTAACGTGTAAAATGTGACTAGAAATGGCCCAATAAGCAATTGTCAGATAGATCAAAATTTTACAAACAGCTAAGATAGAAAATATAATAGGCCTCCTTAACTATTGTTTTACTATTTATGAATTACAGCTATAATTAAAATATTTATTATGTTTATGATTTGTATAATTCGGCTTATTTATAGTTAATTATACAAAAATTGTGTCTAATTATATCTAAGAGCATTAATTGAGGAATGTCTTAATCAAAGGTAATTTAGTATACTTAGGATACGGTACCACAATAAGACTTCTTTCCTTTTGAGGACTATTCATGGTTTGAGCAACTTTCACGTATATTAAACACAAAAATTATATTTCTATACTATATTAAACACAAAAATTATATTTCTATATTATATTAATAGTTTGCATAATTGCGCTATATAGCAAATTTTATATTTATTAATGACTATTTCTCTATTACATATATACAAAAGAAATAATTGTATAATATGTTTCGATATACATATACAAAAAAATCAATAATTTGTGTTTGTGTAAAGCGAGAAAGATAAAAGAAATTAAACTGGATAGGGAAAGATCATATTTGTATAATCATAATCTATAAGACAAAAATATTTGTGTTTGTATTTGTATATACAAATTTCTTCTCGCTTTATACAAACACAAACGCAATGTATATATTTGTGTTTGTATAAAGTGAGAGAAACGAGTGAGAGTAGCGAGCGAGATCAGGAAGAGTGGCAAGCGAAATCTGGAAGAGGAGAAAGAGGAAAACGAAATATATGTATATATATAATTTTCTCTCGCTTTATACAAATACAATATATGTGAAGCCACAGCGAGGACGGGAGATAACCTCCGTGATGAGGTGGTTTTGCGACAGTGTATGGTGGTTGCAGGGGGAGGTGACGCCCGTACAATCGATGGAATGTTGAATTGGGAGAAACTTGTACTCTGCATCATTACTAATACAAAGTTTAATTGAAGAGTGTTTATTAGATGAGTGACCAATATTGTTTACAAGGAAGTCTTATTTATAAGGATATAATATATACTTTTTCTCTCTCAATTTTATATGTTAGTATTTTACTTTGTACTTTTGTCTCTCAATTTTATATGTTAGTATTTTACTTTGTACTTGCATTAAGAGATGATATAACTTTGCTCTTTTATCTTATTTAATTTTCTTGAAATTCAAGTTTTTAATCAATAAAATATGAATCATTTACTTAATTTTTTTTAAGTTTCAAATGTATGTTCTCAATGTTAATAACTACAAGGGTAAAAAAGGAACAATATTTTAATTTATGCATTAATTTTATAAAATGACAACTATTATGAACCAACTATTAATAGAAAAGAATGACATATAAAGTGTAAGGGAGGGAGTATATAATTTGAAGATTTTTTAAATGATTGCCCTAATTCATAAATAACGCAGAGAAAAAAAAGGTGTAGCTACTCTATAGTTCCATGATTATTTGTAATTTAATTTGGGCCGAAAACTTTAAAATAGATGCGATGAATCATACTTTAAGAAAAAAGGATTAATGTCCAAATTTTATAACGAGTCCACTTATCTCATAGTAATTTAACGTGAAACTTTTCAATATTTTAACAGATAAGCTTTAATCATCCCTTATCATTTCTTTAGTTTCTCATGTACACGATTCTCTCTTTTTCTTTAGTTTTTTGTGTTTCCTATGGTTCTCTCTCTTTTTCTTTTATGTTACAAATGTTTGACACTCCCCTTTTAAAATTAAAGGACAAAATATAACAACTTTTTTCTAAATATTAATTTTGTCCTCATCTTTCATGTGTAAAATAAAAAGAAAAAATTATTATAATCATATTCTTAAAAAAACTTATATCATTTCACTTTACGTGATATATCGAGACTTTTTGAAATGATATCCAAAATCCATCAAATTTTAAAAAGAATTGTAATTTCAAAAAAAATAAAGTAAAATATAATTCGTTCATAATATTATCAGATTTGTGTAAAATTTCTTACAAGCCCAATATGCAACTCTGAGAGACAATTGAAAAGGAATTTTTTTTTCAAAATAATAATAATTTAATATTTAATGGGGCCTCATAGCAGAACTTTTAATATTTATTAAAGATGTCAATATTATAGTTTGTTATATTGTTGATTTATGTATTTTTGTTAGGGCAACTTTCATATATAGCAAATAAAAAAATCATATTTGTATGCTATAGCAAAGTTTGCATAATTGCGCTCCATGGCAAATATAAAACTGTAAAATTCGCTATACATATACAATTATATAATTCGCTGGCCTAAATTGTGTAATTCGCTGGCCTATGTCGCTGCAATTGTATAATTCGCTATCCTTATTCACTGCAATTATATAATGCACAATTGTATAATTCACTGCCTATTTCGCTGCAATATTTTTATAAAATCTGTTTTGCATACAATTGAATCGAAT
This sequence comes from Solanum corneliomulleri, assembly GCA_027704805.1. Classification (NCBI taxonomy): domain Eukaryota; kingdom Viridiplantae; phylum Streptophyta; class Magnoliopsida; order Solanales; family Solanaceae; genus Solanum; species Solanum corneliomulleri. Next base: position 40,181,386 of record JAKWIY010003057.1, on the reverse strand, counting down.
TAAAATGTATGTATATTGCATAATTATAAGTGTATAGCAAGAAAACATATGTTTTTCACTCGCTTTATACAAAAACAGAAACACAATATATTCACTTATGTTGTATAAAGTTAGAGAAAATTGTATTTCACTGCAATTGTATAATTCGCAATTGTATAATTCGTTGACTTTTTTCTCTGCAATATTTATATAAAATTTGCATTTGTCTACAACTGAATTGAAGTAAAATATTTGTAAATTGTATAATTAAGTGTATAACACGAATATATATTTTTGCATGTGTATATACAATTTTCTCTCGCTTTATACAAACAGAAACAGAAATTATACACTTCTATATATAAAGCGAGAGAGGCGAGAATGGGAGAGTGGCGAGCGAGACTTTTGGGAGAGAGGCGCCTGACAAATTTTGGCTAACGTTTGCTATGGAGCACAATTAAATCAAACCCTAACTACTCCATTTATTTTAGGTTATTAGTTTGCTATTATATACAATTTTCCCTTTTTGTTTTTTGTTTAATTTGAAAAAAAATATAATTAGTGAATAACATAAGGAAGAAAATCGAGAAAAATAATATTTCAAATAAGGTAATTTTTAAATTTAAACCAACAAAGTTATCATAATTGATAATCATAATTTTGTATAACTTTAAGTCGATCTAGATTTTTTTTCACTACACTCATGCTCTTTTCATCTTTTATTTTTAAGATTAAAATTTACAAAATTCATTTCCTATTATATGTGTTTGGTTTCACAATTGATATGACTCTGTCTCCCTTAAACTTCAAATTTTAAATATTAATTTGTAACCGTCGATTGAAAATAATCAATCTATGTCGAGTTGAAGTCTATTGATTTAAGATTTTTGCTAGCAGTGAAGAAGATTTTAGAATGAATATAGAATAAAAAATACAAATTTATTGGCATACAAATTGAGATTGAAATACAAAGTGATTACAAAAAATTAAGAACTTATTAGCATATTTTAGAATTGGATTAAGACATTCCAAATTATATTGATACCACTTCAACACTTTTTTGCCTAGCTGGCACTTTGAGTGTGAGTCACGGCTATTAAGCGCGTGAAAGCATTATTTTCTTACAATTTTTAAAAATAAAAAAAGTGGTTTGTCGTCTGTCTTCATTAAGCCCATTGCTCCTCAACGGCTATGTGATTTATTTTACAGCTAATTGTATTCATATTTGTGAACTTCAACATGATATTTCATTATATAATTTCCTTTTATATCATTGCATCATTAATTTATTTCCCATTAAAGTTAAATCTTTGAATCTTATTCAAGTCAATGTCTATTTAATGTTAATGCATAAAAATAAATTTAAGTTTACTTTAGATTTGAAATTACTTTAATTTGTAATTTATGTCATTTCTAATTAAAATCAATTATTTTTATTGTCTATTTGATAATTAATTTATGCAAAATATTAAGATATTTCCTATTATAGATCACTTTCTGATTTATTTTTGTTAATATATTGTTTGTTTATTATACAAAAAGTTTTTTTAAAAAACAAAATGGAGTCATTTTGTCTTTTTAAAATCATTTTCATATTTTCTAACTTTAACTTATTCATGAATGTATTGAAAAATTTGATTAAAAATTATATTTTAATAATGTGATGAATATACAAAATATATTTACAGAATTTCCTTATTTTCTCTATGATGAAAATATTATTTTTATTTATGTTATTTGACTAAAAAAATCAATTAATATATCATTTAATAAGAAAATTGTGTATATAAATAAGTGCAATGTCATCTTTTTATAAGCATCATTTGTTGAAAAACGTTTCATTTAAGGCATGGAGAGAAAAAAAACTAAAGGACGTCAAAAGATACCAATGAAAAAAATTGAAAATAAGGATTCGATGTTTGCTTCATTTACAAAGCGTCGTGAGGGTTTGTATAAAAAATCTAGCAAACTCGCTACAGAATACAATGTTGACATTGGAATAATGATGATTTCCGCTACTGGTAAGCCTCATTCCTTTTTTCACCCAACATTTGATGCAGTTATTTCTCGTTTTCAGGATCCTGATATGCAGTTTGGTGAAAGTACAAATCTAGAGGCAAATGATGCTAGAAATGAAGTGAATCAACTCAAAACTAGGCTTGAAGAACTTGATGTCAGAGAAGACATTGCGATTGCTAAGAAAAAGTCTTATGAACAAATGGAAGAAACAAGACAAAAAGGTTGGTGGGAGTCGACTGAGCAGCTCAATGCAGATGAAGTGTTCATATTTGAAACTTGGTTGAATGAAACTAGTTCTAACTTACACCATCGTTTAAATCAATTAGAAATTGAAGCTTCATCCTCAATGAGACATGAATCTTTTGGAGTGTGAAATTTGAAATGTTCAAATTGCAAATGATTCACCCTAAATTATCACTTATGGATATATTTGGGAAGACTCTAGTAACTCTAAATCTATATTAATAATGTTGTGTTTTAAAAAAATTATTTCAATAATGCTACAAACATGTATCTGATATGTTTTTCATTAATAATATATTGATATGGTTAGTGTGGATTATTATTTATGAGAACAAAATTTCATGTGTTGTTTAGAAATAATATATATATCGACAAAATTAATTAATGATTGCATAAAATTGACATTAAATTTCAATTAAACATCTCAACTAAAAATTTATTTATTTTAAGCACAACAAATAAGACTTGACAATGTCATTTCAACATGTTTTATTAAGTCGGCACATTTCGACATGTTTTACTAAGTCGGCACATTTCAACACGTTTTACTAGGAATGACAATGGGGCAAGGCGAATGTAGGGCAAAGTGGGTGGGATGCGGTGCAGATTGATGTGGCCATTATATAAACTAATGCAGAATGGGGAAGATTGTGGATACATATGATTTTATGATGGCTCAAATTTAAGTTTAATTGTTTACCTGTTATAAGAGTGATAAAACATTATTTATTAAGATAATTTTTATAAAACTACTAAAATATTCAAGATAGTAAATCAAAATGGTTTAGTAAAGAATATACAATTTCTTACATATTTTCTAGTGATCTCTAAAATTAAATTTATTTTCATGAATTTTATTTTAGAATCAAACTTATCTAGAAAAATAAAATATTTAAAAATTTACGCGGTACGGTTAGGAGTAGGGTGGGACGGATTGAAAATGAAAAAAATTGTTATGTGGGACATGGATATTAAAAAATATGTGGGTTAAGTTTAAAGAATATTTTTCCAATTAATAATAGAAATAAAATAAGGAGGGCCATAAAAGAATATTTATTTTTCTTCTTTACTTCAAAACAGTTCTGTCTTTTCTCAAGCCCAGAACCTAAATAAGCCACAAAGAAATAAAAATGACTAAAATAAGTCACTATTTTAAGAAGTAAATAAAATAGGCTTAGTGGAAGAAAAAACTCCACTTTATTCAATATTCTAAATGTTTTCTGTTAGTCCCATAATGTATATAGTTTAATATATAACGAAATTATTTATTACACTTTATAAAGTATAAGTTTTTCTTACACTTTGTAAAAGGAAAACTTTTTCTTACACTTTAAAGTAGAAGAAAATTTTACACTTTATAAATTGAAAGAAAAAAATATGTTTTACAAAGAGAAATATATATTTAACATAGCTTTTGACAGATAAAAGAGAATATTGTTGACAAGTTTTAGGCTCTTTTCTAACATAAATTTCAAGTATGATTAACTTGATTTGATTTATGTAGTCATTTGAAACTTTAAAAAGTATGTCAACAATTCATCATTCTAAATAATCTACTCTCCAGGATGTACTTGTCCTTGTGATAAAAATGTAATAGAAAAATTTTCGACTATAATCAAATCATAGTCAATACTATTTATACTCACTCATTTATAAATTGATGAAAGAAATTTATGATATCGAACATTAATTGAATATTTCGCAATGTGTTTGAGATGACAGTTATAATAAACAGTATTTTCACCATCCCATTAAATCAAAAACTCTAACTTTTGGGGTAAAAGTTTACTTTTTTGTGATTGAAATGAAAAAAATAGAAAACTAAAGATGTTGAAGGAGTTATGTTTGAATGTCCTTAAATAGAGTTTAGAGGAGTTTTATGAATAAAACATAAAAACACATAATGTAATATTTTTTTCTTTTTTTATGATATGTCAAATCAATATAATTGTATGACAACACAGGAGAAGGTTCATGAAGCTTCAAAACGTGAAACATAGTTTTTTCTTACACTTTGCAAAATATATAAATAGTTTCGTAATATATTAAAATATACACGTTATGAGACTAACGAAAAACGTCTAGAATATTATATAAAGTGGAGTTTTATCTTTCATTAAGCCTAATTTAGTTACTTCCCAAAATAATGACTTATTTTGATAACTTTTATCTTTTTGTGATTCCGAACTCTCTTTTCTCTCGACTGTTGTTCTCTTTATTTTTTTTAACTCGTATTCTCTTTTTTCTCCCTCATCTCAGTAGTGATTACTATACAAAAGTTCTCCTTCTAATTTGATACCAACAAAACCGTAAAAAATTATATGGAACCAAGAAAAAGGGCACAATTTTTTAATTTTATGCGAAAAGAACTGCATAACATTCTATTAGCAGTGGAGAGATGTTCTTATACTGAAGATATGTATGTTATATCTTCTATGATTTATCTATTTATTTGTGAAAATAATCAATTTTCTTGAGTTGAAATTCAAATTGTTGTTATTAAAAACTTTCTTTTAATATTTTTACTAATTCTTTTACTCTATATTTTTTTGTATGTCTTGTATGATCCAAATCAAATAAAGAACAACACTGTTTATACTAGAAGAAATAGCAACGAATAGGAAGATAAATATCGTAGTAAATCATAAAATTAATGGCCTTAAAAATTAATATAGGTTACAAGGTATAACGGATGATAATGGAAATTGAACAAAAAGAAATTAGTTGTCATACATAGTTGACCACTTTCTGCCACTAACAGTAACTTCAATGTATCAACATTTTGTAACCAGAGTAATAGGCAGTAATGCCATAGATTGCAGCAATCAAAATGGATACTAGTCCTCTAGTGGCAATAATTGTAATATCATAACTCCCATTTACTCTAACGAATATTTACTATGACAATTTTAATACTAACAAATATTAAAATGCTCAACAAAATCAACAAAAATATATAAGATAGGAGTCTGGCCAAATCCCCATACTATATAAAAAAAATGGCTTCCTTTGACAAATGGTTCACAACTAAAGATGCAAATATATAAAGGTTCTAATTAAGCTATCACAAATTAATATTAAAAATCTGTGTAAATTAAGGTTTTTATATATTTATTTCAAATCAATTCATCTAATTAAGCACTCACTTGTTTGTTAAAGACCCAACTAAACTTGACTTGACGTGGCTCTATTTTCTTGACTCTACTTTCCAACTTCCTAACCCTAAGTGGAAGTCGACACACATAATCCTGTGCACGCCTTGCCTCGCCACTCAACCCTTGAAGTTTTTCCAATTCCCATCGTGTTATAAAATATTCTAATATTTCAGCATAATGACGAGATGTGTACACTCCTTGCCTTTCAATAATGGAAGAAAAGTGCTCAAATATATTTGGATCTTGCCCATCATACATGAGATGCATCGGCATTACGATCTTCATCTTCATCATGTGTGCAATAGCTAGCATAGTCGCATTTGGATCCACTTCTAACAACTTCTCAACGATTCTTGTGTAGGCATGTTCGTGACGCTTCTCATCCGCGGCAATGGCTCCACACATACGTGCTAGCATGGGGTCTCCTCCTTGTGTAGCTAGCCTAGCCATATTTCCATGTGACGAACACGTGGCTCGCTCTTGAAATGATGTGTACACAAATCCCAAATACGGATTGTTCTCTAGTCTGATGTCCTAAACAAAAGAATACGTTGCATGCAACCGTTGATTACATAATTGAATATTTTGGAAAAATAAAAAAGGGAGATGAATATATCATGACTAAAAAAACCATATAATTCACAATTATATATATAAAGATTTTCAGAAGCCTTACTACTCCAGCTCCAATCAAGTATTGTAGTGTCTTGTCAACCATCAACATGTCCACTCTCCCTGAAAGATAAAGATAGGTCCTTAGCAAATCGCCATGTCGATTCTCTTCAGCTGTCCATGCCCGTGTCCACATTGCCCATGGACACGGGCTTGATCCAGTCTCATCGCGTACTCCATCTAACGTATTAATCATGGTTTGATAAGTAGGCAAAGCATCCTCAGTTAACATATTACCCACAAGCATAACAAAGTACTCATCCGAAAGCCCTGAAGCTCTCTGCCTTAGGGCCCGAACCTCTTCCTCGAATTGTTCGGGCCCTTGAGATGGGTCAGGGAGAAACTCAATGGGCTGCCAACATTTCTCTACGGGCTTGAGGAATGGGAGGACGTTTTCGGAAACCCAAGGTTCTAATGACTTGAAGATTTCCAATTTCTCTGGTGGCATTGAGTGAGTGACCTGGTGGCGTGATGGAGAAGTTATTGTGGGTGAAGCCACCGCGAGGACCGGAGATAACCTCCGTGATGAGGTGGTTTTGCGACAGAGTATCGATGGAAGGTTGAATTGGGAGAAATTTGTAGTCTGCATGACTAAAAGAAAATTAAATAAAAAGGGTTATTAGATGAGTGACAAATATTGCTTTCAAGGATATCCTATTTATATGGATTGTTGATTATTTTAATCGAAAGTTTAGTTTATAAGGTTTTTCAATTTTTTGCTTTTTCATTTTTTAAAAGTGAATTATCAAAAGCACACTTAAATTATTTTCTATTTTTAAGTTGAGAAAATAAAAAAAAAATCTCTTGAACTTGACAGCACAACTTACTTTAGCATTTAAACGCGTTTTAATACTCTCTTCAACATTTTTGAAATGATCGTTTTTTACCCTAATACCATAATACCGCAAGTGTATTACACACGCATCATATTATTGTCACATCAACGTCATGTCAGCGCCACATTGAAAATTATTTAAATTTTGAGTATTTTAATTTGTTTGTTTATTTTTATTTATACAATTTTAGAAAGGAACATAAAAAATGAGAACTAATCCAAGATTATAAAAATAAAATCAAACTCTAACGAATTCAAGACTAGGCTAGCGTTTGGCCATAAATTTTCAAATATTCTTGGCAAATATTATTTGAGTGAAAATTTGGATGAAATTTCACCATGTGTTTGGCCATAGGATTTGGGAAATATATTTCACCTATTTTGAAAAATATGATTTATACCCATAAGTTTTAAAAACTATTAAAACTAACTATAAGTTTGTATTACAAGTCAACTAGATGTTCGTTACTACAATAACAAATAGTTTTTATCACACTGGAGCAATGTGGTAATTTGGAGTGAGTGCAACAAGTATCATTCCATAAATCGTGAAGTAGACAAAACAGATGATTTTATTACCTTGAGTTAATATTTCATCATTTTCATCAACAATCATATCATTATTTAATATTCACTAAATATTTCATCACTATTTTGGTGTTCACGTAAAAAAAATTATGTAATACAACACAAATAACTACTATAGAGGGTGTTTTTGTAAAAGATAAAAGTTTGGGGTAAAATTTAAATTTTTAAAAGATCTCAAATAATGAGATTTGGCCCAAATACTAGAAAAAACTAGTATTTGGGAATTTGGGATATTTGTCAAAAATATTTGCCAAATAATGACAAATTGTATGAACAAACATTATTTGCCAAATTTTTCTCCAAATATTATTTGGGAAATCTGTGGCCAAACGGGTCCTAGGTAACATTCAATTTTTAAAACACATAATCAAAATAAATAAACAGTGCAAATTAAATAACTAATTTGAGATGAAGAAATTGCAAATTTTTTTATCAAAAAATGATTCGAGTTCATCATTATCAACAAACTCTTCCATAAGTAAGATCTTGAAGCAACAATAAGTTGTAAGTTTTTTCATTTTTTCAGATTCGTCACTTCTAAGGATAAGCAAAAATAATTTGAAATGAAGGAATAGGTGAAGGTGTTTTGAAGAAAAAGAAGAAAGAAGGTGGCAGCGAGGGAAACTTGAAGAAAGGGGTGAGCCAAGTTTGGTGGTGGCGGGGTTCGAAATAGGAGAAAGAGGGGTGCGGGTGGGGTTCGAAGAATGAAAGGCTAGGGTTGTTGGTGGATAAAGGTGGTGGGTGGTGGGGTGTGAGGAACATAAAACCTTATTGGTTGGGAAAAAAAGGGCCTATTTTTATTTTATTTTATTTTCTTACATTTTCACTCGCTTTTTATTTTTCATTTATCATACTAGCTTTTGTGGTGGATTTTAGTTCACTTGAAATGAAATTAGGAGGATAAATTATTATTTATAAAGAAAGTTAAAGTACTAACAGTAAATTTAGCGGCCAAATTCAGGGATTTTTTTATTTCTCTTTTAAATATCATACTTAAACTATGAGCGTGTGTTATATTGATAAAAACATTTCATTGATAAAAATTAAATTAACTATTAATATTTACTAAAATTTAAAAATATTAAAAATATATTTTTTTACCCATACTCCACCACTTCTTCCCCTCCAGTACCTCCGACACTCCCTCCCCCCTCCAATTTTTAAAAAATCTTACTTCAACCCTTCAATAATTTAAATGTAACTTTTTACGCTTCACTTTTTTTCTTTTTTATCAATATGTAAAACCAATTCTTTTTTGGTTAAAAGGGATAGTTATATAAGTGTAAACAATACGGCACAAGTTAAGTTTGATTCGTGAGCCCCTTGTCGTAGGGTCCACCAATATTAAGTTTTGGGCCACATATCGACAGTACATAATACTCTCTTAGTTCGAAATTATTTATCATGTTTCGTTTATCAAAAGTTAATATTATATTAATTTAATATTTTTAAAGAATAAGATTAAATATTCTAAAACTATATGAAAAATAATATAAATTATAATTTTTTGCATGTTAGTTAAAAATTTTATAGTTTGACTCTAAAAATAGAAATCATGACAAACAATATCGAACGAATGAAATAGTAATGTTAATAAAAGAAACCTTCCTAAAATATATAGTCCCTTGGTTGTCAGACACCCATTCCTAATAGGTATACTCCGCTCGGATTGTGAAAAGGCATAGTACATAATTATGTTTTTTAAGTTGGTTTAGAATCATATTTACGCTCTTTAATTTGGGGTATGCATAAGTAGACACTTAAACTTGTATAAAGTTGAACAAATAAACACACGTGTCCTATATGTCATCCTACATGTCATTTTTTGTCCTACGTGGTAACCTACGTGTATTGTGTCATTTAGGACTCATGTGTTTATTTATTTAAAAGTTGGATAGTGTCTGGTTGTACATTATCAAAGTTGGAGGCTAAAGTTAAAATTTGAAGCCAAGTTTAGGGTCCAGAACTTTCCTTCGTAGTCCCTTTCACAGTTAATATAATACATAAACATGATCCGTGATTTGATATTAATGAATAATTATGACCTTCAACTTTAAATGTGCAGAAGTAGGCACTAGAATTATTATAAAATTGAATAAGTAGACACAAGTGTATTACATGACCTAATACACCTAGGATGTCATGTAGGATACAAAATTGTCATGCAGCGTGTCATGTAGGGTTGTCTATGGTTATGATTAAAAAATCAAACCCATTAAAAAAACTGATATTTGGTTTGATTTGATTAGGTTTGATTTTAAATTTTGAAAAAACGATAGTAGTTGGTTTTGATTTTACTAAAAAAATAACTGCAAAAATAATCAAATCGAATCGATAAATTATATATATAAATCTTACTATTATTTACATAATATTCATAAATAAAATATAAATAATTTTTAAAATTGTAAGTAACTTAAGTCTTTAACTTTATTATTTTCTCAAGTTCAAAACTTAAATTTTAGTCTATATATTACAATCATAAGTCCAAATCCATTAAAATTAATTACTTTAGTTTTTACCTATCATATCTTTCGTAATATAGTTACATCTTATCTTAATTGAATAACTTTTTTCGTATAATGATAACTTTAATATTGTTTAATGCTTAATTGAACCAACAAAGTTATTCAGTGGATTGCGCATGTACTACGTGTCTGTGTCTATCAAGACCCATATGTCCTAAAAAATTGTTACTTAAAAATTGAAAAAACCAGAAAAACTGAATCAAACTGAACTTAACTGTCAATAACCAAATTGACAGATATTTTTTTCGTTTGGTTTGGTTCGATTTAAGATATTTTAAAAACCGACTAGATTGGTTTGGTTTTGGTTTTAACCAATAACCGATTCAAATTGAACCACGAACACCTCTATTGTCATGCCGGACGAATGTGTCCATTTGCTCAATTTTATATAATTTTAAGTGTTTACTTATGAACATCCAAAATTAAAAATTATAATTGTCATTTATCAATTGATATCAAATTAAAGATCATATTTATGTATTATACGTAACCGGTCTAACTGACGCTCTCTATTCACCTGAGTCGGTTGGTGTTCTGTTAGAAAAACTCTCAGCAAATATTTATTTTACAATAACATGCCCACCTATATTACATTACAATTTGCAATATAGAATAAATGCCAATTAATCACCCAAACTACCATACTCAATCCTCCACCCCAACCAAGCCCAAATATTTATTTTACAATAAGATGCCCACCTACCAATTGAAAGAACTATAAATTACATTAGGAGACCTATATGTGTCATACCAATTATAAAGAGCTATAAGTTACATAATTAGTAGACATGTATTTATGTCATATTTATTGATTTTTATATGAATTTTTATTTTAGATTTCAATATAGGTATATCTAAGTACATAATTAGTAGACATGTACTTATGTCATATTTATTGATTTTTATACGATTTTTTTTTAGATTTTCAATTATATTGGTTATCTAAGTACAGTAATAATTAGTAGACATGTATTTATGTCATAATATGATGAATTTATATGATTTTAATTTTAGATTTCAATATAAGTATATCTAAGTACATGTACTTTTTATACAAGATACTTTGAAATAGGGATAGAGACGAGCGAGAAAAAATATAGTTTATGTATTCCAAATACATATGAATTACTAGATTCTCCAGAGACACTCTGAAATATGGATACATAAGGAGATAGGAGAAAGGCGAGATAGAGAGTCATATATAAATACATATGAATCAACTTTGATATTGTATATTTGAAATAAATTACACCTAATTTAATCCTATGTATATGAGATACATGTCGTAGACAGTGAAGTTTTATTGATGAACTCATATTAAATTTGAAATTAAATCTTAAATTATGATACGTTGATTAAGTCAAATTGCTGGTTAATAAAGTCGAAATATTTAAGTTAAAATTATATAACTTAATCAAAGTCCAAATTACATTAGGGACAATCCGTTAAGTTGACAAGACGAGTCATTGCTCTTCAATAATAATCAACAAGTTAAGCCTTCCGCATAAGTATTCTTCTCCAATGTTGAGCTGCAAGTCATGTTTCATTAATTCAAAAACAAAGTAAGCTCTTGAGTTGACAATCATAAACCGAAAAATTATGAAATTACATCTTTTTAAATAAATTTCATAAAGATTATAACATTCACATAAATTATTGAAATGTATATAGATATTATGGTTTGTTATTGTTTTCTTTTCTTGATTATAATATTTAAAGAACGAAACTTAGTCGCTTGTATATCAAAAGCTTAAACTCTGATAAGTTTTTTAATATTAAAAACTTACAAAAAGAAAATAATTTGCTTCTAGATTAATGAAATTTGTATTGTTTATCTATTTTTTTATTATTTTTTTTACAATATACATTTAATGCCAATTAATCACCCAAACTTTAATAGACCATCCTCCAACCCAAACCACCTTAAAGTCCAACAAGAAAATTTCTCAACAGTCAAACAAAAACCACCAACAAAGTCATAAAAGGCATAAGCTGAACCTAATAGTTGGTCTAAAAATGTATGTATCTAAATCTTTACTTCGAGAAGGCTCATCCACAAGACATCAGACAGGGCGATAATGTGTAGGTCAAAGGCTGAGAGATGGGGTCATATGAGTGGATTTGATTTAAATTCGAGATATTAAATTGTGTTGAAATAGAAATTATATTTGGTCATGACGAATTAAATTAATTTTTGGTTCAAATGGATTAATATAGGGTTGGATTATGATCCATTCAATTTGACTCACTTGATCTCAATAATTATAACATATTGTTTATTTTTATAACTGTAATTTGAATTTCAACTCAAGACAATAAGAAAAAAGTTATAAATAGGGGATAAATTCTAATAGATATAAAATAGATTGTAATTCATACCGTCAATATGAAAACATACATTATAATATATAATAAAAAATATTAAAATCGATTGAAATTGAAAATCAAATTGACTCAATTGAGAATTTTTCTAAAATAGGTAAAAACTTGAATACTTAAAATGATTCAATTCAAATTATCTCAACTCCAATTCATAAAATTTTAAACTGATTAAACAAATAACAAATCGAAGATGTCCCTCAAGCAAGTAACGAATCTATTGAGCCTTAAGACCCTTCATACTGAAATTTGCTAGTAACCTTATTCTCTTATTCTGATCAGTATTTACTCTCTTCCTCCCATATAATTAGTTGATCGTCTTATTAAAATTAGTTATCTCATATTATATGTTAAGTTTACTTAAATTAAGAAAATATTAATTAAGTTTTTCCTATATTATCTTTGTAATTAATTTTTTTTTGAAAGTGTTCAAATTTATTTGCATGATTCTCAAGAAGTTTTACTAAGGGTAAATTGATAAATTATTTTTTATTTATAATTTTATAAGCATTATAAAATATAAAAAATAAAAAGTAATCAACTAATATAAAATAAAAGAAATATTTAATATTCTACGAATTTCTTAAATGCCAGGAAAGATAAAAATAATATTATTGCTACATACATTATGCTAAAATTGCAATATCCTATAAAGTTACTATATATAGATATTAACTACTACCTCCATCCACATTCAATTCGCATAATTTCCCTTCTTACACATTCAATTCGCATAATTTCCATTTTTTTGAGTTAAATAATAATAATTTTGATTAAGAATAATATTTTGTTGAGTAATATACTTTTTATCATATTGATATATAAAAATATTTTTTGATTTTTTAATACTTTTTGTATAGTTTTAAATATTTATATTTTTTTTAAAAAAATATTGAATTAATATAATCGAGTTTAACTTCAAAATTTAGTCAAACTAATTTTTGAAAAACGCAACATAACGATTAAAAGTGCATAAAAAATTACTTTTTCAAGTTCTCGCATAATTATAATTTATCTATTAAGGCAATTTTGTATCCGATGTAATAGTAATATTATTTTTCTCGCATAATGCGTCCCTAATTATAATTTATCTAAAAAGGAATCACATTTTATAATTAGGGGCGATTAAATTTCAATTTTGAAATTTTTTTATTTTTAGTAAAATAATTTTACAGTCAAACAACATTTAAAAATAATTTTAAATCATAATTTTATTTTTTTTTAAAAAAACTTCATTTTATATAACTAAATGATTCTTTTTATATATTCAAATGATATCAATTAAAATGAAATAAAAAGTAATTGGTAGCTCGGGGGGTCGACATTCACCTTTATGCGTTAATAAGATCGGGTTTCGGCTCAAGACCATAAAGCATCGGAAGTTTTAGGCCCCTAGCTTTTCAGGGTCAACATTACTTATCAGACATTCACTACTAATAAGTAATACCCAAACTTATTTTATTTTTATTTTTAATAATTATATATAGGCAAAAGTATTCATTACCCCCGAACTTGAAGCTTTTTATTCAATGTACATCTAAATTTTATTTTGTTTCAATTACCCCCTGAACTTGCTTATTCATCCTACACGTACACCTTTTCCGTCCACCTGGCATAGAAACTGAAATCAAACTCTAGACGGCGCGTGAGAGAGCAATTTTTTGCCACATCATAAAGTTACAACGGTAATATAAGTAAAAAACTATTTTTTCTTTAATATTTGGGTTATTTTAAGATTTTTTTCTCTCTCTATTCTATACCTATTTATTCTTCTTTCTCCCTTTTCAAATTTTAGATTTTTCTCACTTTTTTTGTTTTAATTGTTATTGATAAATTCATCAACAATAACAGGAGACTTGTTTGTTTATGTGGGGCTCCTCCAATTCTGAAAATTTCATGGACAAATGACAATCCCGGACGTAGATTTTTTGGTTGTAGACACTATGGGATATGTATTGTTACTCCTTTTTTGCTTTTTATTTGACACTATGGGGTATGTATTGTTACTCCTCCTTCAGAAAATTTTTCATCTTTCTTTAAACTAAACCTCTGAACAAAGTGTTAAAAGAAATGAAAAGCAGGCCATAAACCTCTCCATTGTCGCACTCCAAGCATGAATTTTGATACACAATAACAACAAGAATGGGCAAAATATAAGGTTCCTTTGATAAGGGGTTTCAAGTCAACATCCAAGAACTTGTCCAATCAAATCCATCACTCAAATTAGTCGTCACCCATTAAAGTTTGCTTTATAGTAACAAGAACCCAGTCAGCAAATTCAAATCTTGAAACACAACAAAAAAAATTCAAATACTCATATATACACACACATGTACTATGTCAGTAAGACAAAAATTCTGTCTACACAAAAAAAAAAAAAAAAAAAAGAAACAGTGAAGAATCTGCAAAAAGTTGTTCTGTTCTAAACTTAGCAAATAAGAACAAGACTAAATCAAGAAAAGGGGTACAAGAATGCAAGAAAAGATGTAGGATTGCGTGAAGAGAGAGAACGATTGAAGCTTTTTACTGGATACAAGAAGAATGACAAATGTATACTCCTAGTCGTGTACTAATTAAAAGCCAAAAGGGGGTTCTATAAGTGGTGAGTTTGGGAAAAGAGAGAGCCAAAAGACAGCAAAGACCAACAAGTGGGAGTTGGCTCATGATAATCTAGGTGTCAAATTATTTATCTAGGTGGTAATTATTTATCTAGGTGGTAAAATATTTATCTACGTGTCATGCGCGTGTAGACACGATCATATTGAGTGGACGAAAAAGGTGTACGTGTAGGATGAATAAGCAAGTTCAGGGGGGTAATTGAAACAAAATAAAATGTAGGTGTACATTGAATAAAAAGCTTCAAGTTCAGGGGGATAATGAATACTTTTGCCTTATATATATTATCATTTTTAATATTTTATGTCATATATTATCATTTTTAATATTTTATGTCATATATTATAAAAAAAAATATAATCAATATACATATTTCTTAAAATAAGAATTGATTAATTATTTTTATATTAAAAATCTAAAATTAGTGTTTTAATTAAAAGTAAATATATTTCCCTCATAAACTATGAGGTAGGATAAAACTCAAACACTAACTCTTCCTCTTCCCTTGAAGAGTCAAAATTTATAGAGAAGAAACACTAAATTAATATGGATACTCTATGGCTTGTCAATACACATATCAAATTCTTAATCCTTGATTTTCTCACTCTTAAATCAATTTCCCACAAATCTACCTTCTTTTTTTCACAAGGAGAGACACCTCTGCGCAAAGAGATAATGTATATTGTTGTAAGTAGAGATTTTGAACCCGATATATTTATCAAATTTGACATTGGTGATAGTATTAGTTGCATAACTTGTATACTGTAGATCCACCAAGAAACTTCGCATTACTTCTCCTGTCGGATTTAGGCACAATGAGCAAAAACATCGTTGTGGTGAGATGTCTTGAACAACCACGAACGTAATCAGAAAGTTCCAATAAGTGGAGATCTACACATGTAATTATTGATGTATATGATACATTATTGAGATATGATTATATCTATCTAGTTTTTATCACTATATCTTATTATATGTGTATGTATTATTGAAAATTTTACACGTGTATTTGACATAATATTTTTGTCATGTATACAAGTCTTATCATATGTATATGGTCTTCTATTGTGTATCTTAATATTATCATATATATATATATATATATATATATATATATATATATATATATATATTTTGTTGTTGTAATTACAATGTATCTAAGTATTTTCATATTTATATGAGATATATATTTTTAGATATATCGTATGAAGTTGATTCTTGATACATCAAATATACATATAAAAGATGTATCAAATAAAATTAGATCATATAAATTGATACTTCTATGATACATATGAATGTACTGATATACAAATGTTTAAATGGTTGGATACATTATATATTGAATAATAAATACATCAAACTGTTGAATTTATTATTTTAAGAGTAACAAAGGAAAACTAATCAAACTACATGACCACGATATACACTTTTTTATCAATAACATAATAAAATAAAATTAATCAAACATAAATATAATCCTTGATTTCGCTCATGCTAAGAGATTTAATCAAGGGAAAATTGTATATGATAACAAATTATTAATTTAAATTAAATGACATAATCACAATTTGATTTAATTGTAACCCCTAGCAAACTGTTGCCACTCGCCTCTCTCCCTAGGTTTCTCATTTACCAGCTTCTCCTTCGCCTCTCTCACGTTTATACAAACACAAATGTATAAAATGTGTTTGTGTTTGTATAAAGCGAGAGAAAACTGTATATACAAATACGACTACATACACTTTCGTCCTATAAACTTATAGGTATACAAATACAGATCTTATCCTGCCCAGTTCTCTTTCGTCTTTCTCTTTTTCTCACTTTATACAAACACATATTATACAAATTACAATGCATAATTTGTTTTATATAAAGCGTGATAGAGAGATTTGATATAGAAATGCTTTATTTGGATTCAATTGATACAAATTCAAATTTTATGCAGATATGCAAACACATAAAATTGAATTGAGAGGTTGTCAACTATTTATACAAATTAACATGTCACGACCCAAAAATGGATGTGATAGCACTTGTCTTATCCCACCAAGACAAGCCAGTCTAAAACTCAACTTATTATAATAAAATGCGGAAAATTTACTATCGACTTACATTATACCCCAAAACTTGGTTGTCACGTGTACAAGCCTCTAAAGTATTACAATTGATTCAAAAGAAAAACTCAAGTCTCAAATGAACTTGTTTCTAGAATAGAACAAGATCATAATTATGAAGAAGAAAGTCTGCTGAGATGGAAACAGCTACCTTACAAATCTCCAAGAAGCCTCGAAAAAGAAGAGAATGACAAGTACAACAAAAATCCAGGCTCATAACCTACAAAAAAATTGTAGAAGCAAGGGGTGAGTACCAAACCACACAGTACTCAGCAAGTAAACCTCTAAACACAAGCTAAGGGGATGAAATACGGGTACTCCTACCACCCCCAACCGAACCTCCACAACTACAACCTGCATTAAAATCAATCCAACCTAACAGCTCACAGTTTACATAGCACGTAGCTCAACAACAACACTTAGACAAATTACTTATCCTCAACAACAACACTTTAACAAATTAGATATCCTCAACAACAATACTTCAACAAATTACATATCCGCAATAACAACTTCAATATTGATCAATCACAAGTTTCACAGAGAGGCAATCAGAAGATCAACTAAACACAATATCAAGTTCACTAATGATAAGTATGTGCAATGCAATGGAATGCAATGTCAAGTATAATGATGCATGTCTGACCTAGTGATACACACCCGTTGTCTCTCAGTCCGGGACCCATGGGGGACAAATCTGTCCATGCATCTGTCGCGGTGCACGACACGACCCTCAATATAGTAACTATCGCGGCGCGCGATACGTCCCTCGAAATATAGTATCCATCGCGGCGCGCGATACGTCCCTCGAAATATAGTATCCATCGCGGCGCGCGATACGTCCCTCGAAATGGTTCATCCTCTTTAAATTCTCATTCTTTCTCAATGCACATAACACTTTTTACAACCATGTCTCAAAATAATGCAAATGACATGTTCATACAAATAAAGAGGATATGCCCATTTTCATAACACTGCACAATTCACAACAACATCAACAATGACTCAACAAGCCTTTCAAACCATTCTTCATTATGAACACATTCATAACACTGCACAATTCACAACAGCATCAACAATGACTCAACAAGCCTTTCAAACCATTCTTCATTATGAACACATCACACAAAATCAATTATTCACATTGCCTTTTATTACCCTTTGTTTCATCGTTAGTATTAATCAATGTGGACAAGTCAATCCCATTACCAAATCTCATTACTCCAAACCATATACCATAAGGAAATACACATATTTCATACACTTAGCAAGGGTTTAGAAATCCACTTGCCTGAATCCAATAAGAATTTACTTTGTGACTTGAGCCTTTCCCATTTGTTGAACTACCAACTCAAACCAATCTAGTCAAATAATTAACCACAATAAGATTTCAAAACTAAAAACACCATATTACTATGTGTCTAGTCAATAGCTCACCCCGAATTTATAATCATGTTCCTAATCTTGATGTCAATTAATATTTCAACTCTCATATTTCTCAAATTCAAACCTAGAGTTAAGTCGTAATTCCTCTGAATAAATAAAATTTTAATTTAAACACTCTACATCTAAAACCCTAATTTATCAATAGTATTTTGATAATTATATGGGAGATCTGCACACGAAATTTGACCCAAAAATAAGTAGACAAAAATGTTAGTTGTCAAACTGTTTTATAATCACAAATCAACACTATATCATTATTACACAATAATTAAATAACATTATATTATACTTTATCATAGAAACTACTGTATCAATTCTTATTATTTTATTATAAAAATCTATTGTATCAGTTTATTTTATTAATTCTAACTAATACGACTATTGTAATCAAATTTACATGCTATTATGAGAAACTTCATTACCCTTTTTTTATATATATATAACAACTATACTACATGTTCTATTCCCTGCCATTTCAACTATAGAAAGACAAAGATTTGGCATTACCTGATTGTGCAGTTTTCCAATTCTCGCATTCGGCCGCCTTAAGCCATCGCCCTTTTCTTCTTTTCCCTTTTTTTTCTTAATTGATTATGTTTAAGTGATGAATTTTAACCACTTATTTTATTAAATATAGGTTAAAGGGTATAAGGTCTTAAATAAATTATCACTTTAGCCCATTAACTATTGATTAAGTCATTTATCTATAATTACCCATCAATTAATTAACACTAGTTAAATGAATATTTAAAATTTCTAAAATGACCTTCCGGGTCATTTCATTACAACAGGCTACTATCAATTTATACAAGTAGCCTACCAGCGAAATTATACAAATCTGAAGCATTGCCAGCGAGTTACACAATCTGATGCTCCATAGCAAAAATAAAGTTTATTATGGAGCTGTCACGACCCAAAACGAGTCATGAGTGGCACTCACACTTAACCTCTTAAGTGAGCGAACTAACCAATTTAACCTAACTTACAAAATACAAGCATAACGCGGAAACTCAAATGTTACTAAATATCATTTCCCAAAACCTCAAAGTCATCACATCAAGGACATCTAATCTCCAATACTAAGTCTAAGAATATCAAATACACCAAAATAAAGAATAAAATGGTATGTGTCCGAAAGTATAGGACATCATGTCATGACCGAGAGAACCTAACACGAGCTTGAATGGATAGCTCACCCTGGAACTTGATATGCGGGAGGATGGCTAGAGTTGAGGGAAATCAGAAGTCATAATATACTCGCTGCATTTCATAAAAGAAAAACAAAGAAGAAAACATGTAGGGCTCAGTACGAGGCAACATGTACTGAGTAAGTATCATCGGTCAACCCAAAATAGTAACTAATATACAAAGAATAATATTATGAACTCAACTATAGCACTTAACATGTGATAAGCAACAACAACATGAACAAGTGTCAATAACAATAAAGTAAGCATGTATTAAGTCAACGGTATCAAGATCACACATGAGGACTCATGCCTCCAAACCAAACCATTTTGGGAGTTGAGTTCTTTGAGATTGAGTATCTTCCATTTATTCAACATGTTTCTCCTTTAATATTATTGTGTCAGAACGTGACACTCCGATCCAAGAATACCGTGTCGGAACGTGACACTCCGATCCAATAATACCATTAATGTACCATTTAATATCACCACATTTTCATTCGTTAATAATATTTCATCGAGCCTTCTTTATTCAAGGCATTACTTCGATAGAGATGGTTTAAGATTATACATTCCACGGTCTCGGGATTTCAGACCAATCACAAAACACAGACCAAGCTACACAATCACACAATCAAGTACATAGAAAACTTCACAATATCATTCAATGCATATCAATCACTATTAAGAGTTTACTATCAAATAACATAAACCATAACCTACCTCCACCGAAAAATTTCAATCAAGCAAGCTACTTCTTCAATACTTTTCCTTTACTAAATGCCTCCGAACCTTTTCAATCTATCAAAAATATGTGCATAATTTGTAAGTTAACGATTTTATAAGAACTCATATATTCTGTTCTAGGTTAAACCCAAGAACTCACCTAATTCTATAATTAATTTCCTAAAGTTCAAACCTAAGGATAAGTCTTAATTTCTCCAATTTGCATAACTTAAATGAAATTTGACTAATTCGATATACCTAATATTTAATTATCTATCTCAATATATCAAATATAGTTTATAATATAATAAAACCATTGAAAATTTTAAAAGTTAAAGCCACTGGTTAGGGAACCAGTGGCAGCGAACACTTAAACAATATTACTCCCCCCCCCCCCCCACCCCCCCCCCCCCCCCTTATATTCCAATTCTTAATATCCTTAACCACTATCTTAAATTATTAATTTCCTCAGTTTCACCCAAAATTCCATCCAATCAGTAAATTAAATTCATCTCCAAAGTCAACATGCACTCTAATAATAATGATATAATAATAAATATAATAATAGTGAATGATCAAAGTTAAAGCCACTGCTAGTGGCGGTACTTGTAAATCAACAATATCAATTCTAATGTGGAGGGAAACTGCTCACATATATATAATATGATATATATAATACACTTCATAATTAATCCCATATTCCTCCTCACTTTCTTATCCAAAAACTATCAACTTGCAGTTAATGCCTAACGCCTATAACCATTCAAACTAAAAAGAATTTCATACAAATTATTATTACTAGAAAGATTGGAGGACGATTTCACCTGATGTTGTCACCCTCGTTCCGTATTTCTCTACAGCCGTGCAACCCTTTTTTTTTTCTTTCTCTTCTCAGATCAGTTATAACCCTAATTATATGTCTTAAAAAGAATTATTAAATTGGTGAAAGAGACCCACTAATAATTTTAGTGTTACCTTCTTTACCCACCAATTAAATTAATTTTTAAAACTACCCTACTGATTTTATAATTATAATTACGAATAGTTCAAAATACAAATTTTAAAATTTATCGGAAAGAAACTTATGAAGTTAAAAGTTGTCATATTTAAAACTATCAAATGGGTTGTTACAGGAGCACAATTATACAAATATAATTTTTATGTTGTTATATGTGAAAATTGCTAAGATCTCAATAACTCCTGTAATTAAGGAAATCTGTTACAAAAAATCAATTTAAATAAATAAAATTTGTATCTTAATTTTAAAATTTGACAGATACATACATCTCGCGGCTATATATGTTTTTTAAATAAATATAAGGAAAAAAAAAAACAAGACATTTTTTATATTAGACGGAAAGATAACCGTTTGATGAAAAAAAGAGAAGAAGAATGACATTGGCTGAAAAAAGATAAATGCAATTACATGATTGTGTGCGTATGTAATATATTGATATGGTATAAATAGTGTATAATAGTGAATAAAAGATGTATTATGCATCAGAGATGTATATCGAGTTAGATTTTTTTTCTCAATTTCAACAGCTCAAATAATCTTCTCTAAATAGTCCCAAAATTTTAAATGTAAGTGAGTTACTCTCAACCTTTTAGGTTTTTCTGTTTTTTGAAATGTTCGTGTTTGTGGTATGTCAATTTTTAAAATTTAAGCCCTCTATGATAAATTTCAATAGACATTGGTCGAATCTCCCTCTAAACAGTTCAAATTTTAAAAATGAGTTCCTAAAATTAGTTTAACAAAAGAGAAAGGCGTGGTTTTTCAAACTAATGCATGATCGTTCACGTTGAAACTCACACTCCGAATAGTCTAGGTATTAAACTTTTTTAAAAATTATATATATATATATAATGCTACTTAGTGTTCCCTCCGTCCACTATTGTTTTCAGGTATACTAAAAATACTTGTCCAAAATTAATTATCAATTAAACAATCAAAAAACAATATATCACTTTTTTCCAATTCTGTCCTTAATAATTACATAACTACTTGTTTCAAAAAGAAGTTATTTTAAAGTTACAAGACTACTTTAATATGAAAAAAAATATTTTTACCGTTTTCAAATAGTACAAACTATTTTACTAATAATTAATAGTAGAGTTATATTAAATTTCACCTTATATTGTGCCATGATAAATCATCATTGATGTAGATGTTATTCATATACAAGGAACAAATTGAGTAGGAAAGCAAAGAAAATCAAACATTTGAAGTGAAGTTATAAATTTATCACATTATTTTTCTTTATTTTAAACAGAATCATGATTTGATGATCTTCAACATGGCTAGTTGTGACCATAAACTAGAAAAAGTTAATAAGAATGTCCAGCTTCAAGATCAGAAGGAGTTGTTTCTGCTGAAATTTTAGCTTTTAACTCTTTCTTTTTCGTAACAATGTCATCATCTACATGACAATCTCCCTCCACTGATACCACCACGCTCTCCGCTTCTCCATGAGACCCTTTAACTATATTTTCCTTAACTCTCATATGTTTATCAACATGTTTGACTTCTATTTCTTCAACCATTGTCGTCTTCTTCTCCTTCTTCTTTAAGTAGCAGCGTAGCGCTAGCAAAGCCATGCATAACAAAATAAAACAGAATATTGGGAACACAATAATCATGATGATGTAATGTGTGAAATTGGAAGCCATTGATTGATTAGTTATGAAATGAATGTGTTGGAGTTTATATTTTATGAGAATTTGGATGAAGGTGTTGAAATAAGATTTTAGCTAGTTATTTATAGGTATAGGTGGGATTAATTAATTAACACAAAGAGTACTCCTCTTGTGTGTAATATATATTGCTTCCAAGATACCAAAGACTTGACCCTCATGTCAAGGGTTGGTGACTTAATATTGATATTTTGATTGCAGTGGAAAACACTACTACTTTGCTTTGCTATGTATAAGAAATTTGAGAAAATGACTGAAATAGTAATATATGAGTAATGTTTTATTTCGATTCTTAGAATATTTCACTTGAGTAAAATGGTTCTTAACGTATGACAAAAAGTGTTATCTTTGATTCAAAACCACAGATTTATTAAAAAAAATTGTTAAATTTAACAATGAACCCCACACTATTAACAAAATCTTGTTATCTCTTTTGTTATCCTCAAGGAAAAAACATCATAAACATCTATTTTCTCTAATTTCTCCAATAATTTTTTTTCTATTTTCTCTTTTCTAAAAATTATTTCACTTATCTAATATCCATTTATGTTTTAAGCAATAAAAAAAGTAAAATTTGTTAACTAGCGAAAGTGGAGATAATAATGTTTTATTTTTATGGAGTTCTTTATTTGGAGTTTACAAGGAAGATAATAATAGTAAGTTTTGTTTGTCAGGTAGAGTCTACAGTTAAATAATTTAACACTTCTTTTTATTTTGATAAATCTATTTGGTTTAGAATAAAAGGACCAAAATGAACACCTTGTCATTTTGTTATTCATTAAGGACCATTTCAGTATAGTTAAATATATTAAGGAAAAAAATGAATACCTTAGACATCAAAAACTATTTCAATTAAGTAAAATATATTAAAGACCAAAATAAAAATACTAAAATACTCTTCTTTGAACCATTGATCAATGTTAATGCATTTTTCCTAGGTAGCCAATGTACAACGAAATGTTTTCATACGAGCAAGTGAGGTTAGGTCTAGATTTTCTTCACTACAAAAGGAACAAAACTAGAACAATCATAAGACAAATAAAAGGTTATTAATTTTGACCAACAAATAGCTAGAAACAGGTTAACACATGACATTATTTCTATAGACTTGACCTTGTTTAATTTGAAATAATAGATTTTGAAAAAATTGTAATACATAATGAAAGTTTGAATTTTATCTATTTCGCTTTGTATTAATTTACTATGACACTTTAATTTACTTGAACAAACGTAAAAATAAATTTGATCTAAGTTGTAAGTTTGAAGCAATGATATGATCATGTAGACATTTGTATTTATTCAATTGGAATTATATCAATTTAAACTGTATAACTTTGAGACACTTAAAATAATTGAAAAAGTTAGTTTCATATAATGAGTCTGGACAAATTAGTGAGTGATGCATGTATTTTTTTTTAAAAAAAAAACATTTTTTAACAATTTGATTTTCTTAAAATGGGATTGAGAAAGTAAATAACTTGATTTTGTAAATATCTACCCACGATATTTAAGCCATCTTTTCACAGTAAATTTTCTGCTGATATATTTATATTTTTATTTTATATCTTAAATAATTTTAAATTTGACTTCTCAAAATGAAGTATACCTATACTACACGTATTCAAAATTTAATGCAACTAATAAACTGAAAAATCATCCCAATTGATTTAGTCAGAACATGTGATAAGAGTTTAATTTACTCCTATACATGTTAATAAAAAAGCTTGATCATTTTTATTTATATTGTATTTTTAATTCATTCGTATCTTTATCATTAACAATTTGCCTTATACTTGTCTTTTGACATTAACGGAGCTTTAATTTTATCAACTTTTGATCCAAAATTACATTCAGTATTTTGTCGGAATTAAAGTGTAAATCCTTTTATCTAATATAATGATGCAAATCAAATCTTATATATTATATCAAGTAATTTTCTTTTTTGTTCAGAAAAATACTTTGATAAAATTGAATTGAAATGATAAGCAGCTCTAAATTAGAAGACTCTTGCGATTTTTTATTAAATGACGATAATTTAAATCAAAAAATTAATTGATGGTGAAATCATTCAATATATGCAATAATTCAAGAGCAATTTTACCCTCTCCTTTTTTTTTTCCTATTATAATAATAATAATAAAAAATACTACGCTTATGAAATAGATCTACTAGAAAAATTAAAATAGGTTGAAAAATATTGGCAACGCATAGAGGCGTCCTTTCGACCTGTGTAATACGTTGTAGAATGACAAATAGAGGCCAACTCAGCCATCGTGCTCATCATTTTTTCTGTAATATTTTCATTTTCTCTTAGAAGAAAAGGTCGGGATCTACGATTAACTGCTGGGCAGTTGGCACCGAAAACGCATATCAGTGCAGACGCTTCCTCCTTCTCTTGTCGAATTTAACATTTACACAGTACAGTTCTACAATTATTGATCTGTTTTGGCGATCGACTCTGGAACCAGGTAATATACCCTTTCTGCATAATACTCCGATGCGTTTCACTCTTTTGATTTAATTTGCTTGTTTACGTTTGTTTCAATGAGTTCCTGTTTTGAATTTTGGAAGTGCTAGTTGATCTCTGGTAGTTGCTGTAGTGGATTAATTTAGAAGAGATATTTTACGATTAGAGTAGATTAATAGTGGTTTAATTAAGACGTTTTATGTGGATTTAAGTTATGATTTGGGATTATGCATCATTTGGAATGAATAATTGTCATGAAGCAGTGCGCAAATGATAGACGCATTATCAATAGTAATACTTTTAAATGGTAAAGCTAGTTAAATGGTGTGCATAGACAAACAAGGAGTAGGCATAATCTAACTTTTGTTTGTACTGTCCAAGGATGGATGCGCGTTTTGTGATTAAATCAATGTTATATATGATCTGCGAAAAATCTATATATAATATCAGATGATACTTCACAAGAAGGCACTATTAGTCTTATGGTGACGCTGAAGTTTTACTTAATGGAACTCAGTGATGGAGCCAACATTTTTGCCAAGGGTGTTCATACTTTTATAACAGCGTGGCTGAATATTTTTAACCAATTTGAAATCTGCATAGCATTAGCCACTAGGCTTTCTCGCTCCTTTGTGTCAAGAATGTTCAACAATCAATATATATTCAAAAATATACAGAAAATTTTTCAAAAGGGTGTTAATCTGGCCACCCTTCGGTGTTGTAGCTCTGCCCCTGATGGAGCTCTTACATTCAAACCTCCTATGCACATTCTGTAAGCTTCTATTTTTTTCTTAAAACAAATGAATCTTAAAACGATACATTTTCTTAAGGCTCATTTGGTAAAGAAAATAAAAAGATCTAGAGTTGCACATTAATAGGTCCGAACATGCAACGTCACTTTGGTAACACACATGGCTAACTGCTTGGACTAAGACAGATCTGTTGTTATCTAGTATCATCGTTAGTTGAACTTTTAAGAGAGGTATTAAAACTACTGGATTAGTAGATTGGAGAGACAATTGGTTACCTTAATTAGAAAAAGACACTATTCAGTCTTCTCCAGCGGTTGTAAGGCTTGCAATGACTTTGTAGTTTGTAGGGTGAAAGACATAAATTCGGTCTTTTTTATTTTGCCTTTTTTTTTTTTAATCTTGTTGAGGAAATTATGTTTATTGTATGTGAATTAAACTTTTTAATAAAGATTTTGTTCATTTGTTCACATCTTTAAATGTCGACACCTCTTCTGATAAATTTTTGTACACCTTTTTCTATAATATGAATTTTGTGTGATCTATTAAGTCATTATATCACTAAACTAAAGGCTCATTTGGCCTATCTTTTCCCACTCTTTGTGTCTTTCCTCCCTCCATGGTCATGGTTTTCATTTTTAACTTGCAGGAAATGGCTACAGAGTCTGAAAAAGATCTTGGTGATACTGCTGGTGCTGCACCTGTCCCATCTACAGATAATGAAGCAAAGACAAAAAAGAAAAAGAAAAAGGGACTATTGTCAAGAATATGGAACAGTCTATTTGGTTCACACAAAGATGACTTTGAGAAGAGATTGCAACATATTTCCAAGGAGGAGGCTGCTGTTATTGCCAGAACAGTTAAGCGATCTCATAGTTGGAGAAGGATGAGTAGGCATCTCATTATACTTTCTGTACTTTTCGAGGTAATGCTACTATTTTTGTATTCTACTGTTGTAGTGCATTGTAGTGCGTCCTGATTAAAAGAAACAAGAGCCTGAAACCCTGTATCTGAAAATCTCTTATCTTTCCAAAGACTGTAAATTGCTTTTTCTTTCACCTATCTTTCCATTACTGATCACTCGACTTTTGACATATCCAGTTTGTCTTCTTTTACAAGTCAGATGTGGCAGGATTATCCAATTAAATGTGCTAGATGTTCTACTATTACATCTTTTTCTCTATTCCCAATTTAGTAATGCTTCCATTTTTATTGAGGGGAAACTTTACCTATTTTGGTGTGATCAAATAGGGATTTGTTCGTCTTTCAGAATACTATTTAGTAACTTAGAAATCACATGAGAAGTATTGAACTTCTAAAAAAAAGGGCAGCCCAGTGCAATAAGCTCTCGCTATGCGTGGATCTAGGGAAGGGCCGGACTACAAGGGTCTATTGTACACAATGGTTGTGAACTTCTCTCTATCAATATTTAAAAAAATTATAGTCAGTAGATTAAGTCGTCGACAAATTTGTCTTAACTCTTGGAAGAAAAATGTTAGCTGGTTTGGGACAGGGGAAAGTGATAAAATAGTTCAAGATACAAGATATTAATATGATAAGATGCAATAACTCTTCTAGATTCAGTAGAGGGAATGAGATTTTATGGCTGATTGCTATTAAAAGTATTTTTATTTAAGTTCTTTTCTTTCTAAGAGGTGGAATAGAATAACCCGGTTGAAGCGTAATGATCATACGTCTGTAATGCATTGTATGTCCCATAATAGGTCCCATTCTTCTACTCTTTCCCGGAAGTCGATGACTATTCATAGGGAATGAGATTTTTATGGCTGATTTGGAGGTTTTCTTGTTGCTGATATAATGGTGAAAAATAGTCCTTTGTGGGTTGAGAATAGGAGAAAGCTCAGTAGCCAAATTTGAGACTGTTCTGATCTGTGAAAAGTAACTAGAACATAACTCTTTTTGATATTAAGTATTGGGTAAGGTGAAGGGACTCTTAAATGGCAGAATGTGATGGGATGAAATACGCTAAGTGCACAAAGCAAGTAGAAAAGAATGAGGGAAGACGCACAATCTCCTAATCTCTGAACTAATATTTCCTCTAATGAACCCTAGGGTGAGGTTGTGAGATCATCAAATGCAATTGCATCTTTCTGTTTACCATAACATAAAAATCATCTTATATATCTCAACTACTCAATCACTGTTTTATAACTTATGGAGGTAGATCGGAGCAGCTCACTTTCCTACACTTCAACAATGATGAATTAGAATTAAGAAACATACGCATGAGTCATAATTGACTTCTAAGAGCCTGTTTGCCCAAGCTGCAAAACTGTGCCTCTTTTTAGAAGTTCTTTTAATAATATATTAAAAAACAGGTTTTCATTAAGTGCTTTTGAAGAGAAGCAATTTATGTCAGGCAACTCATTCGGAAAGGGTTTTCTTTAACAATTTGTGTTTGACAAATCTTTTTAGAAAGCGTTTTTGAGTGTCAAATTACATAAATGGACAAGTGTAATAGGAGAATGGGTTTAATTAATGAGAGACAGTTTTGTAAATACAAATTTTGTAGAGATACTTTTGTCATTTCTCTCCTCAAGCGCAATTTCTAGAAGCAGCAGTTTAGTTTCTCTCCAAAACCAATTTTCTCTTCTCAAGCACATTTTCTAGAAGCAGCATTTTAGCTTCTCTCCAAAAGCAGAAAAACTGCTTCTGCTTCTCCCCAGAAGCAGTTTGGTCATTTGGCCAACCACTCAATAGTTTTGAAAAAGTGCTTTTAATGGGGCAAAAAAGCACCTTTTCTATAAGCTAAAACAAATGGCTTAAAACTGATTAGTAACTGAGAGAACTTAAAGTAACACCAAAAGCTGAAATAGAAAGATTGCTCACTGAATGATGAAAATTAGGGAACTCATCCTCATGTAGCATAAATACTAACTGGTATTTATCACCATGTCTCTACCTTACTGGGGAGCACCTTGGCCGCACACCTTTTCCTTTTCCTCTGCTACTTTTGGGGTACTTGTGTAGGCTGGTAGAAGTATTTGTTAGGAAAATACCACCTCAGACTTTTAGATGAATTTCTGAATATGTTCCTGAATGGTTGTGCATATCATGTTAACTTTTGTGAAATTATTTGCAGCAATATACAAACGTTGAGATATTCCAAGAAGTGTATGAAGGAAGTATGTGCAGAAGTCTATGACCTTGTTTGGTTGTCAGGCACATCCTTTTTTTCAACTCCTTAAAAGATTATATTCTTTTTTTTCCTTATTTGCGCTATTAGATTCCATCGAAGTAAAATTTGGCCTTCAACGTTGAACAACTTCTGAAATTCATAGGAGTATTCAAGAATGGAGAGCAAAACTACTTCAATTTTTGCCTACATAGACATATTGCTAGAAGACTAGAAAGCAAAGATGGTTTACCTGTTGCTGGTGAGCGGTGGAGGCCAATATAAGGAGAACAACAAAATTATTAGTGGAAGTTCCCAACAAAAAATACACATATTTCAGTACAAAATGTTTGATGATATCTGTTTCGTTTTTTCCTATATTAACTTTATTAGGCCCCCAATCATGCAACACTTGAAGGCTGTGAGAAATTAGGGAAATATATTATTGAATTGTGTATCTACATTATTACACTAAGCCCTATCTATAGACACAACATTACAATCATATGAAAATAGGATTTTATATGGTATTTTTATTTCTATTCTAATTCTAACACTCCCCCTCAAATAGGTGGATACAAGTCATATGTATTGAACTTGTTACAGATGTAACTAATATGAGGACTAGTGAGGGACTTGGTGAAGATATATGCAAGTTTATCACTCGACTTCACAAATTATATAACAATATCTCTCGAGGGTACCTTTCCTCTAACAAAGTGTCAGTCAATCTCAATGTGTTTGGTTCTCTCATGAAATACCGAATTCGATGTGATATGAAGGGTCACTTGGTTATCACACACGTTCCATTTGATCGATTCTCCAAATTTTGATTCTCTCAACAATTGTTTAAAATACATACTAGCTTACAAGTTGCTACAACCATTACTCGATATTCCGATTCTGCACTAGATTGAGCACCTACACTTTTCTTACTCACACCGAATTACCTCCTACTAAAACACAATATACAAATGTCAAAGTCTGTCAGAGGGTGATTCTACCCAATCAATGTATGTATATTCAATGATATTCTTATGGCCCCAATCACGAAGAGTAGGGTTTTATGTGGAGCTATATATCATAGAATTTGAACATTTGCTTCCCAATGACTAATATAGAGGTAAGTCATAACACTCACTGTAAAAGAGATTTTAGGTCTAGTCATTGTGAGATAATGCAACTTTCCTACTAGTTGTCTATAACTTCTAGGACCTCCGTCTATCCTAGTAGGAGTTTAGGACTCGAATTCATATGGGTGTCAATGGTTCTACATCCTCATTCTTGTCTCCTCAAGAATGTCTAACGCATACTTGTGTTGCGGAATAACAATACTTGATCTGTATTGAGCAACTCAATACCAAGAAAATACTTCTGTCTGAAATGTTGAATGAGATTGTTTCAACTTAATGATACCATCTTGACCATTGATGTGAGAACAATATTGTCAACATAAACCATCAAATAAATGTACAGATTTGGTGCAAAATGTCAATAAAACACAGAGTGATCAAGTTCACTATAAGTCATGTTAAATCTCCTGAATTATTATGCTGAACTTCACAACCAAGCTTGAGAAGGTTGTTTTAGACCACAGAGTGACCGGCGTAATCAACATACAAAGCAATCAGACTCCCCTTGAGCAACAAAATTAGGTGTTTGCTCCATATAGACTCCATCCTCAAGTTCACCAGGAGAAAAATATTCTTAATGTCCAACCGATGAAGAGGTCAATAACGAATGACAAACATGGGTAGAGAAATGCAGACTTATGCTACTTTAGCCACTGGAGAGAAAGTATCATTGTAATTCAGCCTAAATATTTGTGTATCCCTTTGGCAAAAGTGAATTTGAAACAGAGAGAATAAATCGGGGAAAGTCAAATCTATCAGTGCATCAGTCTCTGGAAAGTGCTCGAAATATCGTACATAGTATATGTATCACCTCTAAATAAAGAGATGAGATGATATTGAACATTCCTACGCTCCACTGCATGGTATTTTGTGGTCATTGAAACCCTAGATCATGAGGGCACATGAGGGATCTGCAACCGGCGACACTGGTTGGGAATTTCTTGTTGGAGGTTGCTGAACCTTGTGGTGGTGTTGCATTTTTCAATATACCAAAGGAAATAGAAATAGTTGTGAGTAGTCACCAAAATTTGCACAATGATTGCAGATTTTGCTAGAATGATTCTCAACGATACTTTTCGAAAAAGTGGCCGGAAAAAGGTTGTTATGAATCTTTAGGAAGGACCGATTCACAGGGCGATATATAAATCAGCTCGTTAAAGGGAGACTAAAATCTTAGAATTCATTAGAAGAGAGAACTCTGATCTCTTGATTTTTGTTGAATTATGTCTTATTGATTTATTCATCAAAAGCTCCTTTAAAAAGGAGTCTCGTTACATAAATAGGAAATCTAATTCTTATGAAAGTAGGAGACCAAATCCTATTCCAAACAAATAACTATAACATAACCTCATCCTTATAAAACTATGAAATAAAAACCTATTCTAGAATAATAAATAAAGTTACTAAATAAATAATTAAATACTTAAATTAATGACTTCTAACGCATCCCTAACATTACCCCCTCTTACATTGAAAGAGCTTGTCCTCAAGCTCAATTATCCATTTCCAGCCCTAGCTTGAAGTTGACATTGATAAATTTCACCTATATCAATTTGATGAAGCTTGACTAATTCGCCCATCAAGTTGTCATTTTCATGAGGTCCAAATCACTTAAGAAATTGTTCACAACGATGTGCCCAAATTAATGGGTTGTTGATACCATTAAAAGTAGGAAAATTCATCTTTGCATAACTTGGTATTATCGAATGTGAATTACCACTTGTTGGATGATTCTTATCGGCTAGTTGAATAAGTGGTGTATTGCATGTAGTAGAAGAATTTGTTGATCTATGGGTTGCTGGTTTTGTGGAACCAACTCCGAATCTTGACAACTGTTCTTGGATGACTTGGACAATTCTTTCACCGAGGCGTTGTTCCATTGCTGCATTTTAGAGTCCATTAGGGTTTCTATAATGGTACGTTCTTCTCGAAATCTGAAAATGATCTCATCGTGTAATCTAGAACTGATCTCATCGCCCATTGTGTTAGGCTCTAATACCAAATTGTTATGAATCTTTAGGGAAGGACCGATTCACAGGGCGATATATAAATCAGCTCGTTAAAGGGAGACTGAAACCTTAGAATTCATTAGAAGAGAACTCTGGTCTCTTGATTTTTGTTGAATTATGACTCACTAATTATTCATCAAATTCCCCCTTTAAATAGGAGTCTTATTACATCAATAGGAAATCTAATTCTTATGGAAGTAGGAAACCTAAATCCTATTCCAAACTAATAACTAGAACATTATCTAATCCTTATAAAACTATGAAATACAAACCCTATTCTAGAATAATAAATAAAGCTACTAAATACTAATTAAATACTTAAATTAATAACTTTCAACGCATCCGTAACAGAGGCTCACGTGGCTGAGGTGTGGTGTTGATCTCGCCAGAGAGGCTGCTTTTGACGGCGTATGAGGTCATATGGAAGGTTATCTAGTGGTGGAATTTTGTGGTTATGGTTGCGAGAGGTTAGGGACCTCTACACCACCAAAAGAAGAAGATGACGTAAAACAGTCTTTAGAAAATTGAGGCACGGTGACTGTGACTTTGTTTTCTTTCCCCCAATATTTCTAACCGAAGTATTGATACTATGTGAGAAATATAAAGAAATATTATTAAATTTTGTATCTACATTATTACATTGAGTCCTATTTATAAGCACTACATTACAATCCTTATCCAAATAGGATTTTACTATTATTTTATTCTTATTCTTATTCTAATTCTAACAAAGGCAAAAAGCGTCATGGAACATTTGGTGGAAGTGCAATTAAAAGTTAATCTTCAACGATGAAAGGCACAAATGAAGGAAAAATAAAATATATGTATGCAAGGAAAATTGAAAAATAATAATAAGTACAAATAACAATTTAAAGGTGCCAATGAAGGAAAAATAAAGTATATGTATGCAAGAAAAAATAATCGTAAATGCAAATAACAATTTTATGGACAATGAGTTAGAGAAAACTACAATTAAGTGGCATACATGAAATAAAAATCATCCTACTCATGTGGAGAAGTCGATTAAAATTTAGCACGTTTGAATTTCTTATTTGGATTTGATTATTCATTTCCAATATAATATTTATACATTTGTATTCCTAGCTTCTAGCATATGAGTTCGTTATGTTGCTTTTACAATTAATATTATTTTGTCAAGTGTTTTTACTGAATACTGAAGCCCTCCTCAAAAACAGAGCTTATGAGCTATGAGGCGCACACTGTAGTGCCTTGTTGCACGCAGTAGCCTTCGTGCACACATTTAAGCGACACCTGAGTACACAGGTTGTGCTGTTAACGATGCCTGAATCTATAACAATACTTTAAGTATGTAAAGTTTATTGAAATTGCAGAAGTCACATATAAACACATATTTATCATGTTGCGATCAATATGTTAATGTTATATGTATGTCATCCTTCTCGAATTTTCTTATCCCTTTTCTGTATGTTATAGTGCATATTACTTATGTGTGTATTGAGTTTATTTCAATTCAGGTTATTGCAATGGCTTATGCTATCATGACAACGAGATCACTTGAGCTAAACTGGAAAATGAGAGCATTGCGGGTTTTACCGATGTTTCTTTTGCCCGGATTATCCTTTTTTACATATTCGACGCTTAGAAGCTTCACGAGGATGAGTAAGTTGTTCATGGTTCTCTGCTACTAAAGTTCTCAAACATAACAATATTTCAAATTCTATGGCAGTTCCTCCCATTTCTGCTTTTTCTTTTTCAGTGCGACAAACCTTCATCAAATTAGAAGATATAAATTTTTCCTTTCTCATTTCTTTCTGATGCTGATAGTGAACCAGGATTGGATTTTAGTGGGAAAAGTTAGTAGGTAACTGAGAAATAATGTGAGTAGTGGTGTTCTTCAGTTCACAGCTTATTTCTCAATCTCTGTCGATCTCTTTTCAAGTTGACTTTAGAATTTTTGGGTGCTTTAACCTAGGGAAGAGCATCTTTTTGTTATTTATGCCAGTATGAGTTGATGTAATAAATGATAAAACTAAATAAATGATAAAACTAAGGTCGATTGACTGCTTAGATACATGACAGTGGATTCACCAAGTAGAGTGACAAAGAAGGCTGGTGAATTTTTGAAATCATATTAAGTTTGTAAAGTCAACTGCCTAAGCAGAAACATTGTATGTTCAGTCGTAGGTGGGTTGAACTCTTCATTAGGTAGCTTCTAGTAAGTTTTAGATAGTTGGCGAAAAGACGTTTTTTATGTTTTGCTGCTCTTTTGAATACGATAATGTTGCTCAGTTTGTTTAATGGTGTGAGATTACTCACTGTCACCTTTTAAATCTTCTGTCTGTCTGTCTCTCTCTCTCTCTTCTCAGCTGTTGCTTGTACCAGAAAGATTGATGAAATATGTCTATCAAGCTATGTATTGTTTTAACTTATCAAGAAACCCTTGATTGGTTTCACCTACTGAAGGTGTTTGATTAATACTGTTGGGAGTGATTATTTGTAGTAGAGAATATATATTAGCAAATAAGTAAACAAAGAAATAATTAATTCATAAAGACAATAATTTACTTTGTTAAATGCATTAAAATTTCTATTTTGGCGTTTCCTAAAATTTAAGTTTATGTTGTATATTAAAGATAAAGTAAACATTTCTTCATGATTTTGCATTTAAGAAGTTCGAAGGTTGAGAATCATTGAAGTCATATGTTAAAGGGTGTCTCAATTCACAATTACTCAAAAGTTTCCTATTATAGAGTATAAACATGGAAAAGTAGAGCTTGCGTGCTAAACAAGTTCGAATGGGGTGCATTTTTTTGATAAGTAATTTTGGATCTGGTGTATTTGGTTCAAAGGATATTACTTGGTTGAGAGGATCCGTAATAAATTTAGATTGGATCTTCATGTTCACCTTCTCCTTTGGAGCACAGAGAAGATTACTCTCATTTTATTCTAGTTTGTTAATTTTGGTAAGCTCTGTGTAGCTCATGGACTTTTTTTTGCTGTGTATTATGTATGTCATCTTTTGATAGTACAAGGGTGGAGAGCCTCTGAAGAACTTCACTTTGCCTCCTATTTTGGCAAATTTATACAACTAGACAGCATCTAGCGGCCTTCTATGAGGGTGGTGCGAGGTGTTACCTTACCAATCCTAATAAGGTAATGAATTACAAAACGATTGGCCTAATGGAAAAAGTTTCGATTGGATGTCCATTTGATCAAATAGACCCTATGGCTAATTATGGTGGGAAGACCATAAAAGCTTGATGCGACTTATTTGGAAGTGGTGGCTCAGAGGGCATGAGAAGATAGAAAGGCGACCATGGACTTTTTACTAAAAGTTAGTGACAATGGAAGATGATAAGTCTAATTTGCATTTTCTTCTCAGGAAACTTAGAAGTGAAAAGGTTGTAGATCATT
This sequence comes from Solanum corneliomulleri, assembly GCA_027704805.1. NCBI lineage: Eukaryota > Viridiplantae > Streptophyta > Magnoliopsida > Solanales > Solanaceae > Solanum > Solanum corneliomulleri. The sequence goes on along the minus strand of JAKWIY010003057.1, from coordinate 40,145,312 downwards.
TGGACAAACCCTGCTTATAGTAAAGTTCCAATAACATAACAAGTCCTCAACATTGAGATTTTCTCCTTTCTTTTTTTCTTGAGGAGGTGTAGATCGAAATGTTAAGAGTATTTTTGTTTTGGCAATCAGGTGAACAAACTTAATTAGCCTTCAATTTTTACCGAACGGAAATTTGTTTCTTTTGATCACCCCAGCCATTTGCTCTGCTTTGTTAACAAACTTAATTAGCCTTCAATTTTTAGAGGAAGACAAATAGTCCTTAACTCTATCTTTAGCCTGAATTAGTGAGGGCCAAGCAACACATTGTTTTCTCTGTGAGTAAAAACATTAGACCAGTTTCTATATCAAATAGAATAGACATCCCTTTTGCTTTCTTACACTATGATTTCTAATCTTTTATCGAGAATAGCCTTTTTCATTTTCGGATTGAGATTTCTAGTGCTCCTAAGCCCCCCTTTTGTCATATTTAAGTACACCAAAATGAAGAGTATATGAATGATTAGTTCTCTCTGGATATAAAATATGAGTATTTGACTGATATATTTATATATAGTTGTCAGATAGAACCATATAATTAAATAGTCAGAAGTTTATTTCACATGATTTGAATAAATTTATTAACAAACTAATTGCATAATCTGATTTCTTCTGTAATATTTATTTACTTACCTAAATCGATGTACTTAAAATCCTAAAATTCAATTTTAAAGTTGGAAACTAAAAAAGTTTATTTCCATAATAATTATATTCTGAGCTGGCAAATGCAAATGGTCAACTTTTCAACATCTTGGGTGTGCCCAACTGCCCATCAAGTATTTGAATTGGTACAAAATTACCCTTCATCCACCTATTAGCTCTATAATACCCCTGGACATCCACCTTTCAGCTCAAAAATAGAGTATAAACATGGAAAAGTTGGAGCTTGTGTGCTGTAACAAGTTCGAATCTGGTGCATTTTTACTGATAAGTAATTTTGGATCTGGTGTATTTGGTTCGAAGGATATTTCCTGGTTGAGAGGATCCGTGATAAATTTAGATGGATCTTCATGTTCACCTTCTCCTTTGGAGCATGGAGAGGATGCTCTCATTTTATTCTAGTTTGTTAATTTTTGGTAAGCTAACTTTGTCACTCTGTGTGTAGCTCATGAACATTTTTTGCTGTGCGTTAAATTATGTATTTTTTATAGCACAAGAGTAAAGCCTCTGAAATGCTTCACTTACCTCCTATTTTGGCAAATTTATATCACTAGACAGTGTGCCCAGTGGCCTTTCTCCTTTCTGTGTTTCTCTTGAGGATGTGTAGATTGAAATGTTAAAGAGTAACTTCGTTTTGGCTATCAGATGAATATGTAAAGGCTCCAGAGCATGTGAAGGTCAATGGTCTTCAACATAGTTCTTTTGATCACATCAAATGATATTCATTAACAATTTTGTTTCTGAAATTTTTTAATAATCACACTGTTGATAGTTTTGCCTTAGAACAAACAATCTTTTCTTTGATTTTCAATTTTGAATCCTGTAGAAGAACAAAGGGATCAGAAAACTTTGGAAAGGCTTCGAGCTGAAAGGCAAGCCAAGATTGATGAACTCAAAGAGAAGACAAATTTCTATATAACGCAGCAGCTCATTCAGGTGATAGCAATATGCGAGTTTTAGGGGTTCTGCTGTGCTCTTAACAGATAATTTGTCACTTCACAGATAATTTGTCATTCAGTTGAATTAGGCAGCTCATTCAGCTGATAGAAATACGTGAGTTTTTGGGCTTATGCTAAGCTCTTTACAGATAACTTAACCATGCAAGTGCAATAAACATTCGGGGACACGTGCTTACAATTATTTTTCACTCTCTAGTGTTCACCACTTTTATAAAAAGCACCTTCATGTCCGAGTGGTGGGATGAGATGCATGATGTTTTATTGTTCTATCCTTTATGCAGAGATATGACCCTGACCCAGCATCTAAGGCAGCTGCAGCCACTGTGCTTGCATCCAAGCTCGGTGCAGATACTGGCTTAAAAGTTTATCTGGGAGATGAATCTAAGTTTAATGCCCCTGCTGGAACGAGCAATGATGTAGCAATTCAGCAGTCCGCTGGACTGAGAAATAGGAAGCAAGCTAGATCTGGTAGCGCAGGGAGTGCTGTTTTGGATCATCGCGAAGGAGAAATGCTGCTTCATGATCTCCAGCTTGAAGGTTCTAGTATGAACCAACATCAGCAAATGATTGTCGAGCATTTCAATCCTACCTCTGTGAGTACACAAGATGGGGGATGGCTTGCACGAATTGCAGCATTGCTTGTGGGAGAGGATCCAACCCAATCTTATGCTCTTATCTGCAGCAACTGTCATATGCACAATGGTAAGACTCGAGAATATGATCATGGGCCCATAATTAGCAGCATAGGATTCACCTAATAGATAGTGAATAACTAACTAATCATCAATATAAGAGAACAGCAAAATATAGAAAGTGGACTTATAACTTCTTCCATTGTTTGCAGGACTTGCTAGGAAAGAAGAACTCCCCTATATAACCTACTATTGCCCTCACTGCAATGCCCTGAATGGGCCTAAGCAACTAGCTGATGGCGCCTCTAGTTTACTGAATATGGCATCCACAACCATTGTGGCCGATGCTGATTTGGTCAAGCAGGACAGTGGATCCATTGCGGAGAGAGACTCCGCAAGTAGCAGCCCTGCAGGGGAAACAACAGAAGGTAACAGTATAGTCTCGGAAAGTAGCAGCCGTGCAGTTGTTGCTACAGCAACAACAGAAGATGAAAATATAGTCTCCGCAAGTAGCAGCCCTGCAGTTGCTGCCCCGGAAACACCAGAAGGTGACCATATAGGCTCCAGTATTTCTAGCAGTTAAATATGTAATAGCTTGAACGGAATTGTGCAGGCGAAGTGTATTGAAGTGTGGTGATTTTCCTCTTAGCTTGGTCATGTGCAACTATGCATCTCTTGTAAACACCTAGTAGAAATACAAAACTCAGAGATGACAGCTGCTTAATATCCATCGTTTTGTAATCAAGACTATTACACATTTTCAGGCTGTTAGGCCCTAGCAATTTTTTTGGCTTGTTGAGTCCGGCAGTTTCTTTTCTTTTTCTTGATTCATTTTTCTATTCATACTCCTATGTATTTAGACAGACAATTTCTCTATGAAACGATTTACTACTAATTAGTTTCTCCACTCCTTTTCATCTTCTTTCTGTATCTACTATTGAGTTTTGGCATTTGGATTTTGAGGTATTAAATGGAAAACTGAAGGCAGAGGGGAGCAGAGAGTGGTTCATATTATTTTTTTTAACATGGAAGTGAAGTTGCTGGCTCCACTATCCATCAAAGTTTGGTCATACGAGAAGAAATCTGAGTATTTTAGTAAGAAACTAATTGCGTAATCTGATTTTTTTATGTATTATTTACCTACTTTCTTACATGAATGTAGTTAAAATCCTAAAACTCGATTTTAAAGTTGGGCAAGAAAAGTTTATTTCCATAGTAATTATATTCTGAGCTGGAAAATGCATATAATCAACTTTTAAACATTTTTGGTGTATTAACTATTAAGACTGAAATTTACTCCAATCTTTTTGTCACCGAAAGGCGAAAACAGGAGTTATGGGGTGCACGGGTGGTCAGGTCAATTGAGCACCCTTCTACAAAAACTTAACATTATCTATATAGGTCAAATCTTCTTTATATTATGTATAGCATTTTAAATATACTTTGACATAATATAGAGAAGTAGCTCATAGGAAAAGTATAACAATCCGTTCCATCGTTATTAAAATATCTACAATATTAAGATACATAAGTTAGCATTTTTATATACTATTTTGATTTAAGTCGAGGTTAGCCTTGTCTTGTTAACAAGTTTTCTTAGGAGCGGGAAGAATGGATCCGTAAATTCTTAATAAATGTTGTCTTGATAAATTAAAACTAATGAATAAGGGTTAATGTGTTCGGCAACATCAGCTTGGTGTCGAGGTAGGTAATGATTTATGACTAGTAGACTTTGGTTAGAAAATGTGTATACAATACAAATTCAATGGATGGTTGGGAGTGGGGGGGGGGGGGGTGGCATGATTAGGTTTGCGAGCACGATGTTTGAATGGATAAAACATGACACTTAAGTAAAAGAGGGGCCAAATACATAAGCAGATTCCTAAACTTGTTGGGTTTTTTCTCTTAGGTACTTCAACTACGTCATTTTCCTATTAAATCATTGAACCCCCATAATTTGTTCCGTTTAAACAAACACCGTTGTCTGATTTGAAACCAGATTTATGAGGGGTATTAATAGATGATACATATGTTGTTCCACAACTCATTAGTCCAATTGATAGTGAAAATGTTCGAGAATAATTGTGTTTTACTTAAGTCGTTTGAATACATTAGAAAACAAATGAGACTAATACGGTTTGTCTTCATTCAGCTAATCAAAATTATTACAATTCGAACACAATTGAAGGCATTTACAATAGAAAAGCCAATCAAAATCAACCAACAGTGTTTTAAAGGAACAAATTATGTGTGGTTCAATGATCAATAGAAAAATGACGTAGTTGAGGTACCTGAGGGAAAAAATCCAACAAGTTTAAAGATCTGTTTATGTATTTGGCCTAAAAGAGGTCTATTTGTGTATTGATATGTTATTGTATGAATTCCTTGATGGGTGTTTCGTATTGTATGACTTGCATGATGAATTATAAAGTGAATATGTGAAGGAATATTGATTGTATTGAAGTGTTAACCTAATAAGGGAATACATGAGAGATATATATAGGAGATATAGGAAGGAGTACTAATCCTAATAGGACTAGGATTAAGGAGTACTAATCCTAATAGGACTAGGATTAGTACACAGTAAATACTAATATTATTTAATACTATCTGTATTATCCCCCCTCAAGCTGAGCTGAGCGGAAAGCGAACGGAAGCTTGGAACTGAGGTAATCGTGCTGTCGGCTCGGGAGAGGCTTGGTGAGAATATCAGCCGGTTGTTCTTCAGTGGGTACATACTGCACAGTCATGGTGCCGGGCTGAACTTCATCGCGAACAAAGAGACAATCGGTATCAACATGCTTCATTCTGGTGTGTAGGACGGAATTCTTGGCCACACAGATGGTTGATTTGTTGTCACAATAGAGAGCGAAGGAACAGTGTGAGTGGCGCGGAGTTCGCAAAGAATATATGTGACCCACATGGTCTCAGCAGCAAGAAGAGCAAGGGCGCGGTATTCAGCTTCAGTCGAGGACCGAGAGACCTTGGGTTGTTTTTTTGTACACCAGGAGTTCGGCCCCAAAAAAACGAGAAACCCCGATGTAGATTTCTGTCATTTTTATCATTCCCCAATCTGAATCTGAGAAACCCCCGAAGCTCCAAGTCCCCAGGTCGAATGAGTAAACCACGACCAAGAGTGCCAAAAATGTACCTGAAAATGCGTTTTAGACAATGGTAATCATGTTCACTTGGTTGATGCAATGCGCTGAGCAACTCGGTTGACAGCAAACTGGATGTCAGGACGGGTAATGGCCAGATACTGTAGAGCCCCAATGAGGCTGCGGAAGTGGGTGATATCGGCAAAGGGGGTGTCGGCTCCATCGTAGACGAAGAGAGAGATGCCATCGGTGTTGGTTGATGGTGCATTTTTCCAGTCCAGCTTTCTGCAACAGATCTCGAGCATATTTTGACTGATGAAGAAGAAACAAGCCGCTGCCTGTCCGAGAAACCTCCATTCCCAGAAAATAATGTAACGGGCCAAGGTCCTTCATTTTGAAGGTAGTATGCATAGCTCGAGTGACATCCTGAATGAGAGCTGCAGTAGAGCCTGTAATAATGATATCATCTACATAGACAAGAAGAATGATTGTACCGTGTGCTGAATGTCGAGTAAACAGACTCGTGTCGTGTACGCAACACGTGAAGTCCCTGGAGAAACGTTTTCAGACGTGTGTACCAAGCACGGGGGCCTTGATTGAGCCCATACAGAGACTTCTGGAGTTTGCAAACATGTTGAGGGAAGCGGGGATCAACATAGCCCGGTGGTTGCGTCATGTAGATAGTTTCATCAAGCATGCCATGAAGAAAAGCATTGGAAACATCCAACTGATTGATGAGCCAATTGTTGCGCACAGCGAGTGATAGTACCAGGCGAATGGTTTCCTGCCGAATAAGAGGACTGAATGCCTCGGAGTAATCAAGCCCATACTCCTGATTGTAGCCTTTAGCAACCAAACGAGCCTTGTACCTGGAAATACTGTCATCGCATTGTGTTTAATTTTGTACACCCATTTACAGCCCACTAGGGTGCCGCCCTGGGGCTTAGGTACAAGAACCCAAGTTTTTTGATCAGTCAAAGCCTTAAACTCGTCATCCATAGCATGACGCCAATAAATTTTTTGAGGCAACAGAGTAGGTTGTTGGTTTACTATCGGGAAGGGGTGTGTATTGGTAGTATGGTAGCCTGAAAGGTTTTGGGTTAAAGATACCGCTTTGCCACGGGTTAACATGGGATGAGTATTGGGGGGTGGGGTGGCGGCCGGTGGTGATTCGAGGGTGGCCGGGAAGGACCCCAAAACGGATCAGGCTGGAGATGTTGTGGGTATGGGGTGGTTCGGGTTGGTTGTGTGTGTGGGTGGTGGTTGGGGGGTATTGTGGGTGACGGTCGAGGGGTGATGAGGGGTGGTTGGGTAGTGGGTGGAGGGTGTGGGGGGAAGGTGGTGAGGGACCCTGTGAGTTGCTGGAAAAAGGGAAAGGACGCCAATGAATGATGTATTTGTGGAGGAGGAAATAGACTCGTAGGGAAACTCATTTTCGACAAATTTGACATGACGAGATATGTTAGACTTTATGAGTTTGTGGTCAAGACAGCGATACCCTTGGAGGTAGGATGATAGCCCAAAAAAATACAAGGACGGGATCGGGGTTGTAATTTGTGAGTAATATGAGGGCGTAGCAAGGGTAGGCAAGACACCAAAGACGCGGAGGCGGGTATAATGGGAAGTTCTGGGTAAAAGAGAGTTGATAGGGTGATTTGTTGGAGAGGGTGTGAGGGGCATTCTCTTAATGAGGTAGTTTGCGGTGGCTAGAGCTTCTACCCAAAAGAGACAGGGAGAAGAGTTATGTGTAGAAGAGTAACCACCGTTTCAATGAGATGGCGATGCTTATGCTCAGCCACCCCATTCTGTTCGGGAGTGTATGGACAGGAGGTTTGATGTATAATTCCCAGGGATTGCAGAAACTGGCCAAAGATGTTATTTACATATTCCTTTCCATTGTCACTTCGAAAAAGTTTAACATGAGAATTGAATTGTGTTTTGACCATTTTTTCAAAAGTGACAAAGGTGGTGTATGCCTGTGATTTGTGTTTTAGTGGGTACAACCAAGTGTATTTTGTAAAATCATCCACAAAACAAATATAATAGCGAAAACAGCAAATGAAGGAACAGCAGTAGGACCCCATAGGTCAGAATGAATAAGTGAAAAGGGGTGCATTGTACGCTTCTCAGATAAAGTAAAAGGTAATTTATGAGATTTAGCAATTGAACAGGAGTCATAATTGTTTACATGAATGGAAGAAAAACCTAATTGAGACATTAAAGAATTTATTATTTGAGTAGACGGGTGACCCAGACGACTGTGCCACAACAGACTGTGGCCATCAGCCGAAAGAGCCACCGGAGCCACAGGAACGCTTTCTGAAACTGGGTGGGCAGACGAACTTGTGCCAGGAAGAACGTACAGACCATGCTCACAGGGGCCCTGAAAAATCACCCTCTTGGTAGTATTGTCTAGGATCTGAAAATCATTAGAGGTGAACAAGAGTGAGCAATTATGTCTTTTGTGAATCGGTGTGAACTGAAAGAAGATTGGTTTTAATAGAAGGGACGTGGGTAAGGTTACCTAGGTGAAAGATAGCGGTGGGGGTTTTAATGGTACCCGTGCCAAGTGTGTGAGAAATATTTAAGGGACTCACCGTTGCCAACAGTAATACCATTGGAGCCATGATATGGATTTGGAGCGTTAAGCTTGGATAGATCAGAAGTAACGTGCATGTTGGCCCCAGTATCCAACAGCCATTCAGAGGAAGGGCCGGTTTGAGATGCATAATTGGCACGGTTATCACTATTTCGGCTCTCCTCATACCGAAACCAGCAACGAACAGGGTGTATCCTGTTTTCTGACAGATTTGACAAGTTGGACGATCCCGCTCGTAAGTGCCCTGCCCGCGCTGGAAGATGATGCCCGCCGCTGAGAAGGAGTGCAGGCTGTGTTGTTGCTGAGTGCGTGCTGCTGACCGTCGTACGGCGGACGACTGCCCTGCCGACCGCCGCGCCGCGGCATCCGTTGCTTTGTTTTGCCGTAGCCGCGCGGCTCCCTGCCGGCGCCACCACGCCCCCCGCGATAGTTCTGGCTTGCGGTGAGGGCGCTGGCCGGCTCCATAACAGCGGCTTCTCGGAGAAGAAGTTTGCTCTCCAGATCCACGTTGATTTCTTCACTTTTTAGCCACGAGGAGAGAGTAGCCAGGTCAACGGGCGTTGGACTGATGCGAACCGCCTGTTTAATGGAGGAGTAAGCTGATGGGAGCCCCCGAACGACGCACATGACGAGATCTTTTTCGGGAATGATTTCGTTCACGGTGTCGAGGGCTGTGATGATGGTGGAGACCTCGTCTAAATACTCCGCCATATAGTTTCGTGCCTTTGGTAATTGTGTGGAGACGATCACGCAATTGAAAAATTGAGAGTGGGGAAATTGATGCATAGCGTGTTGCGAGGGCCGTCCACAGGGCTGAAGCAGTTGTGTAGGATCGGACGTGTTTCTGAACCGTTGGAGAGATGACCGCAATCAAACATGATCGGATCTGGCCATCCACGGCTTCCAGGCGGCATGGGCCGGATTGGTTTTTTTTCGATTCTGATCGCTTGTGGGTGGTCTTGGGATGATGACTGCCGGCGGCGATTCTGTGCTTCCATCGACGTATTTGAGAAGGTACTTGGCCTCAAGGGCTGTAAGAGCGGTGATTTTTCATGTAGGGTAATTTATGTCTGATAATTTTTTGGGAATCAGGGCATGAAAATGCCTGAGAAGGAGTTTAACGCCAGAAGGAAGTGAATCGAGAGGATCCACCTCGGTTGTCATGGCTGCCGCCGCCCAAGAGAAGAGAGGGAACGATCGGTGCCCTAAAGAGAGAAAAAAAACTAGAGAAAAGAAGATCTAGGTTTTCTGGCTCTTGATACCATGAAAGAATATTGATTGTATTGAAGTGTTAACCTAATAAGGGAATACATGAGAGATATATATAGGAGATATAGGAAGGAGTACTAATCCTAATAGGACTAGGATTAAGGAATACTAATCCTAATAGGACTAGGATTAGTACACAGTAAATACTAATATTATTTAATACTATCTGTTATTAGTATGTAATGATAGAAGAATTGTATGAACTTGTAATCTAAATGATTGACGTAAATATCTTTAAAAGGTGAATTTGTAGTTGTGCTTGTCTTGAATATGTGATACTTTGATTGAGATATTGCTATGATGGTTATGATAAGGGAATGGTTTACTAGTAGTTAATTAGAGTCTAGCCTTGATTTAGGTTCATGTATGCTCTTAATTAAGTTGAATACTTGTTTATTGGTCTGCAGACATTTTTGTAAATGATGACGTGGTTATTAATGCTTAAAATACATAATTACTTGTATTATTAGTACTCAAATTATTATATACTTCCGTTATAATTTTCAAGATGGTGAGTTGATCATTATATTAATTTCAGAGGATAAAATTAGTTATAAATTTCTGTTTGATGAGTAACTCGTATCTAAGGTGCGATTTCTAACGAGAAATAATATATATTCAGAGAGTCGAATACCACATAGGTATGATGCATGTCATTATTGTTAGACAAACAAAAGACATCTGAGTGTGAGCGCGCAACGAGAGACGAGATCAATTCGATAATGAAACTCTTTAAGCAACGAAGGTGTTAGTAATTGAATAGGTTTTCATGTGATTTTTATGCTATATTGTGTGATGTAGTCCTTGTTAATTGATGATGCTTACTAATACGTATGGTAAATTAATACTGCTCTTGATATATCTTTATGAGATTGATGTAGAGATGTCTCAGGTTCACTTGAAGTCCCCACCACACCACCCTCCCCAAAGAAAATTTTAAAATTTATTTTTAAAAAAAATATTTTTAATTTCAGTTCAAAAATTATTTGCTAATCCTAGTAAAAATAAAAGTTAGTTTCTCAAAAATATTTTTTATTCATAAATCAAACAATAAAAAAAACTTTACTCGTCAACTAAACCTGAAAAAAAAAGTAAAAAATATAAACTTATTTTCTGAGAAAAACATTTTCCATCTTACCAAGCACACCCTTAGATTATAAATAATATTGAACTTTCCTTTGTACATATTATGTCCATATATAATAACTAATATCTGGCAGTTTTTGGGTAAAATAAAAAATTCTCTAAGCAAAATTTGGGCTACTAATAACAATAGCTATGCTGTAATGATCACTCTACAGAAAATTCAACTTCTCCATAAAAAGTTAAATAGATCAGAAAGGCCAGGATAAGTAATCACACTTTATTTCATTTCAGTATTTGGAAAATGATGAACACTGCCTGGATTAAATAAGATGCTACTTTATTACTTTTAATTTGTTTATAATTCTTTTTTTTTTTAAATATTGTTTTAACAATTATTTAATCCAAAATTTCCATGGGACATACAAATTATTTTTTAAAAATTGATACATTCTACCTAAATGTTTGTGATTTGATATCGGTTATAAGTTAAAATAAAATTTTAATTAATTCAGTTGATTTTTGAATTACTGAAACACACCAAATCAAATGAAAAGAAATAAACATCGATTTAGTTATCGTTAATTTGGTTCGGTTTGATTAGATTTTTTTTTATTTGAAATTAATAACTTTTTAAGGACATGCATATCTTAATAGACATTGCCACAAATGCACATGAAAACTATTGTGATTTCAATTAAACAATATTAAAGTTATTATTACATGAATAAAGTTATTCAATTAAGCAAAAGTGTGATTACCTTATGTGAGGTAGGGCAGGTTAAGACTAAAGTAATTGATTTTGATGGATTTAGACTGGGATTGTTATAGTTGGGCTGAAATCTGACGGCTTGAGAAATCGGTAAAATTAAAAACTTAAGTTAATTAAAATTTAACAAAATATTTACATTTCATTATAAATAAAACCAAATAATATGGATTGACAAAATTTAAAATCAAACCTAATCTAACCAAATCAAATATGTGTTTTTAAATCGCTTTGATCCGAATTACGATTCAAATTGATTTTTAACCATAATCATGAACAATCTAATTCTACCTATTTTTAATTTAAGACTGTTTTTTTAAGAAAAAAATGTTCTAGCTTAGGGCTCGTTTGGTCAGGCGATATGTTATCATGATATGGAATTATGAGATGAAATTGAAGTTTTGTTTGGACATGCGATATGGAATTTTGGTGTTGTATATTTTCTCATAAACATAAAAATCCCATAAATTCTAAAACTATTAAAAATAGCCTAATTGTTTATTCAATATTATCAAATAAACAAAAAATCATAAAATCATATACTAAATTATTATAAAGTTATTTGTACTCCACTTAAGTAATTGTTTCATCAATATATTTGAGTAAAAATGAAACACCTTTCACGGGCTCTTCAAGATTTCATTGTTCAACAATCGTGAAGAGTGAGTTAAAGTGATTATATGTTGGTGATAATAATAAATTTTATGTCGGTGAGAATAATAAATTTTAAAAAGTAACAAATGTGATTATAAATTTTATTTACATGTGAAATAAATTGTTAGTAGATATAAATGTGAGGTTGTTTTAATAAAATATAAACTTGTGGATCAATTTTTTCTATTGAAATAACTCAAATCATGATATGTTATTCCCATATGATTCCATATCATGATTTTTGGAGAATATGATATCACATCTCACGATACGTATCATGCGATGGAATCACATGGCCAAACGCCTACTTAACATAAGACAGATAAATAAAAATAAAAATAAAAATATGCGATAGATATTCTCTCTTCTCAATTTATGTGGTACATTTCATTTTTCAATACTCAAACATCATAAATTTGATCAGAAATTTACATAAAAAAATTTTAAATTTACTTTGAAATATAATTTATATATTTATAAATTATATAAACATTTATAATTAGAAATATATTTATTTAAATCTCAAAACTAAAAAATTACTATGTAATAACTGTTACTGCAAGAAGGTGTGTCTAGTGACAGGGAGCAGAAAGCACTGGGAAGAAGGTTTAGTTATGATCATTATACTCTGCAGCTTACCCATTAGTACTTGTAATTAAGAAGCAAAAAAAAAAATAAGATTAGAAAATAAACCATTTATTGCAAAGACTTATATTTTCCATTTAAAGGCAAGAAAATATTTTTGACTGTTACTGCTATTGCTAGCTGCAAATAGGACAGGATACACCAACATCCAAAGCAATCACTTCTCCAATTGTTATGTTAAAAGAAAAGAATATTTTATCTGAAACTTGGATTGAGGAAAGAAGCAGATCTTTTAGTGACAGAGACAAGTATAGCTTCTCCAACTCTACTTTTTTTTAATCATCATGACGATTGATGAGATCTTTTAGGCTACGTGCTAGTATTATCGAGATTGTGATGGAGTGTTAAGTAATTTTTTATTTTAATCAATGATTATGTATGTTTGAATTTATACTAGTATGAAATTATAATGGTTAAAAAATATTTTACATTTTGTTATGGAACTTTTCGATACAATAAAAATATATAATGTCTAGTGAGAAAAAAAAAAGTAGTGCAAACTTCTTCTTTTTATAGTAATAGTTTTTTCATTCAAATATACATTTCATGAAACCTACTATTATGAAATAACATGTTCTTATAAAAAAAAGATTTAATCATTTTCAATAAGTGTGTGATTATCTAATTTTAACGTATCATTTAACATGTGTCCTGCGTTATAAAAATTTTGCACCTCTATCAATCTCAAGACGACTTAGGTGTATCATGTATTGATGTCAAAAGCTAATCTGGATAAAGTTTAATGTGATTGAAGTTAAGTAATTTTGTATTGTATAAAAAAAATAATTTAATTTTAGCTATGTAGATAAAAGTGATCCAACTTCATTCATATAATATTTGTCTGAAGTTGATTTTATCAAACTTATTAAAACACTATATATCTAAAGTATATATATAAAAATATATAATCTAAATGGCGATTTATTTTAAATTTTTTAATTGAAAGTATACTATCAACCAAGCTGACTCTATAAAGGTCTGTGAGTTATTAGAGAACTTTTATTTGTAATTCACACCTAATAATCATTTATTAAAAAAAAAAAGGATTAGAAATTAGAAGAAGAATTATATAAATTATGTCGAAACGCTACCTTCTCTGCTCTCATATCTTATTCAATCTTTTGTTAAATGGTTAGTGTGCTAGAAGTGACTTTACAGTGGGTATTTTAATTATAATTAGTATTCAATGATTAATTTATATAACAATATTTGTGTTGGAATCGAATATGTTTGAAAATCTTTTAGTTAAAAACTTATAAGATCTTCTTGTTCGTTCCATCTGCAATCCCTAGATGGTATCAGACTACCACTTAGATTTGGTAACTAGAGCTGAAATGATTGTCTTGTCATATCTATATATGAAACAGTCTTTTCGATCTTAAATTTAAGATAAACAAATCTTATATAACTTTAAAATATCAAAAGTTGAAATTAAAAGTTATTTTCAAAAGTTTTTTTTTGTAAAAAAAGTAAACTAAAAAATTAAGACAGAGAATATAAATTCTTAAAAAAAAGAACTAATATTACCAGCAATATCAATATACCAGTAAGAAAAACAATACTACCACATAAATTAAATAGGAGAAAATATTTTTTTATCAATATGTAGACAAAGAACATTTGTACAGGATCAGTTGTTAGTATCGAATTCACACACACTTGATGAAAAAAGAATACAAGAACTTTAGAGAAAAAGAGATGAGAGATCTGGAGAGAAAAAGAGAGAAACCAATATTTCGTGGTAATATCCCGTGAGTGAACTTTCACAACGATGGGGTATATATTAATAAATCAAAATATTTTTTATTACATAGTATAAATACAAAATAAATAGGGCTCCACAACATAACATCAGTTACCTGATAATAATAATAAACAATAATAATAATAATATATAGAAAATGATGATTTTTATTTTCTACATATCCTGTCAATTTTTTATTATTCAATTTCAACTTGAAGAGGTGAGATTTGACCATCAACGACCTTAAGAAGAAAAAATAATCGTTAGGATAAAAAGATCATTAGTCCCTTTCTTTTTGGTTTAAATTATTGGCCCTCTTTAATCTCATTTTAATCCAAAATCTTTTATTCAGTGTTAAGAGTTATAATTCTCATAATAAAATTGTCATTCACGATTAGTTTTAACTATTGCACTTCATTTATCTTATTTCACATGATAATATTTTAATAGATTTTGTATAATTTTTTTAGTGTTAAAATTAATTACATTCTATTCCTATTTTTTTTTTAACAAATTACAAAAATAATAAATTTAATGGAATTTAGATTTATCTTATAACGTCCTGATATATCATGATAAGTGATGAATTCGATCGATACACAGCTTAAATTGATGTTTCAAGTCGATAGATCATGTAGAGTGATGTATTTGATCAATACGTTGTGTTAAGTGATGTACTCGACTAATATACTGTGTTAAGTGATGTATTCGATTGTTGCATAATGTAATATCCGAATACATTATGTACGGTCCAATACATCGTAATGTAATGTATCTAACGATATTGTGTAAAGTTATGTATCCGATCACTATACCACATAAAGTTATGTGATGTATCGTTTGATATATCACGTAAAATATTATATCCAACTGATACATTACGAAAACTAAGGAAATATAATTAAAAAAAATAACTTGTAATGACTAAATAATTTTTTCAATTACATTATAAATTAAAACTATTATCTTGACTTGTATATTGTCCTTATATCGGTGATACTAATAATATTTGTATGTGAAACTCTTATTTCACTTGAAAATCTAGTATTGTCCTAAAAATATTATATTTCATTAATTTACAATTTATATATATACATATATATTGTAACGACCTGTTGAGTCGTTTGAGCAACAGAGTCCATTTCTGGAAAAACTGGCTGGAACGACGAGGTAACGACGGACCGTCGTGGTCACGACGGCCCGTCGAGGGGGTGTCGTTCCAGGACACTTAGATTCTTCAAATTGGATATTAAAATCGACTCTCTGTAAATGTGACGGACCTGCAGGACGTTCCGTCACATCCACGACGAACCGTCGTGAGGTTTCCGTTGCAAAACACTTCAACTTTTGAGGAATTTGGTACAAGAAAAAGAGTTTCTGACCGTCATGACGGAGGTGCAGGACGGGACCGTCACAGGTTGTGTGACGGGCCGTCACAGACCACCTGGAAGTTGGGAGGTTGCGACGGCCATCGTGACGGACCGTCGCAGGCACGAAGGCCCGTCACAGGCTGCACAATCCCAGGCAGTTTAGGATTTTCCACACGTTTAAGGGTCGTTTTTGACTATTCTTTCCTAATTATAAGATTGAGGGTTAACATTAATAAGTCTAATTACTTAGGGGTTTAAAAGGGGTAACCTTAAGTTAATTAGTGGGGTTTATTGTCCTTTTTCACACTTAATTATATGATAATTAGGGTAAAAGAAAGAGGGTGTGAACATAAGAAAACAAAAGGGAAAGAACAGAAAGGGATAGAGAGATCGATCGAGAGGCTGAGGAGATAACAAAGCTTGGGAATTTCTTGTTGATTTCAATTCTTCGGTGGAGGTAGGTTATGGTTTATGTTACGATATTCGTAGTGAACTTTAATAGTGAACGTTATGTGTTGATAGTATTGTAAACCTGCTATGTGCTTAAATTGTATGCTTGCATGATTATGATTACGAAATTGTGATGAATTAACAAGCATGATGAAGCTATTGAATCCCAAATCTGAAAGAACCCTAATTCGCTTGATATATTATATAATAAGATTGATGATGCCTTAGAATGAAAGAAGGCTTGTTGATAAATTATATAATGATAATGAGGATGCCTTAGTATAAAAGAATGCTTGATGAATTAGGGGATCGGGTGCCACGTTCCGACACCAGGATAGAATATGAGGATCGGGGGCCACGTTCGGTACCAGGATATAATGAATATGAGGATCGGAGTTTCACGTTCCGACACCAGGATAGAATATGAGGATCGGGCTTTGTGCCACGTTCCGGTACCAGGATAGAATGAATATGAGGATCGGAGTGTCACGTTCCGACACCAGGATAGAATATGAGGATCGGGTGCCACGTCCGGCCGGTACCAGGATAGTATATGAGGATCGGAGTGCCACGTTTCGGCACCAGGATAGAAATAGAGGAGCGGGAGTGTCACGTACCGACACAAGAGGAAGAAAGATAATGAATCTTGAAAGATAATGAATATACTCAACTAATGAACTTAATCCCAAATGAGTATGGTATTGAGGCTTGAGTCCTCATGTGTGAACTTGACGGTAATTGTTAATGATAAGTAATGCTGTTGCTACATGTTGAGTATTGTAGTTAATTTACATTATTATTGATATATATTGTTCCCTATTTGAGTTAGCCGATGATATCTACTCAGTACGTGTGGTGTACTGACCCCCTACTTTTATGTTTTCCTCTTGTTATTGTGTTATGCAGCAAACGTTCCGTCAACTTCAACACAACAGTAATTCGGGCCAGATTTCGTCATACCGGATCTCAGGGTGAGCTAACGCTTCTAGCTTGGACTGGATCTTCTTCTATAAGTCTTGATGCCTTGACTTCCGGCATGGACTAGTTCTTATGTATTTTTAGCTTCTTAGACATTCTTAGATAGTTTAGTTTAGTAATTTGATCATAGATGTTCTTGTGATGATGACTTCCAGATTTTGGGAATATTAATAGTAGTTGAGTTGTTTATTTATGAGTTTAAGTCTTCCGCATTATTTCTGTTGATATTATATTGAAATGTTAAGGTTTAGATGGGTTGGTTCGCTCACATAGGAGGGTAAATGTGGGTGCCAGTCGCGTCCCCGAATTGGGTCGTGACATATATATATATATATGTAAAATAGTTATGGCCAGTGGGACCAACACGTTTTATATAATCTTATACTACCTACTCTAATCTGAGTCATTCACATGTGAATTATTGAAAGATAAAATAGTCAACGTCCTTAATTACTTTCTTAGAGGTTCAAATAATGATTTGTTTTGTCTTATTTGGTGATTATTCTATGGATCATGAGTATAAAAATGGTTTTAACGAATTAAATTTAGTGACTATAGAAAAAGTCTTATTTCTTGGTGGTGCTAGTTGAATAAATTTTGATTCCCCTTCCATCTATATCTAATAAAGTCTTCCACCTGATAATGAGAGTCACAAGGGAAAATTAACAATCTTTTTATTCTCTTTTTTTTTTTACAAAATCACTTCACTATTTTCTTCATTTATTTTTATTTATTATATTGCATTTTTTGAGAATAAATTAAATAATTTGTGTTAATATTTAAAAATATATTTTTAAATATATTTATATAAGATAAATTGTAACTAATTGTAACATTTTAATATAATTTTTGATATTTTACTTATTTGAGACAAGTAGATTCTCACAAAAAGAATTGAGACAAGTAAAAAGAATGATGTGAGTATATATACGGTATACCTAAGTAGTTTCCAAGTTATAGATAACATGACAAACTATGTGATTGAATTGTTCCATTTTTTATTTATTTATTTATTTTACCACCTAGGAGCTACCTTTTTTTTCGTTTTCTTCAAAATTTGAATTATAATTTTAGAATGAATATGTTTATTATTCGAGTAACTCCCTCTTGTCACTCTGAATTATTTCTTTATAATTTTTATTTAAAAAAAAAAAACTAAAAAAAATAAACAGAGAAACTGAGGCAAAGGTGGAATAAATTTCCACACACGTTTACACCAAAATCAATTATTACAATGTATCTTTTCATACTCACATTTATCATTGAAAAATATGAGTAAATCATAAGAATATATAGTATGTATTTTAGTATATTTTTAACGGTTAAATTATTGAATTTGGCAAAAGCACAAAACGAGACCTAATATTTATTCCTTCATCACAATTTATAAGTGTATTTCATACTTTCTTTAATTTTTTGGTATGTTTTTAAGAGACGATTTCGTATTATATTTCACAAGTTTTTTTAATTCTAATATTCTATTTAAAAATATTAAAATACAAGATTTGAAACTACATATTTTTAATTTAAAATCATAAAATTAAAAAAAATTATATTTATACTTGTTCTCAATTAAATTAAAACATTTAAATTATAATGAAAGGAGTAAAAAGATTAGAAGATTCATGAAGTTTAGATGGACATAGTCAAAAACGTGTATACTATAGCAAAATATGGTGTGATATAGACAATATGTTAATGAGAAAAGGATATAAAGTAATACTAAGTATGTTGAGACTTAAATATAAAAAGGATAATAAGTGATGTTATCTCAATTTAATTGTAGAGTAGCGTATTTCTTTTTCAATTGGAGGTTTGTTAAATGTTACTTTCTTTAATGTGCTTCAAACTCCAAATAGCTAACCCTCACTTGTACATTACATTACATTACATTTACAAAGTGTTGAATTTAGACAACTTAGAAAAAGGCTTTTCAACTTTGGGAATCTTTTTTTTGCATCACATTATTGTTTGTTATGACTTGGAAGCCAAGTAACTTTTTTTTTCTTTCCCTCTCTCTTTGTTATCCCTTATAATATTGGTGATAGCATTAATTAGTGTTATTAATAACTATTAAAAAGATTAATTACCTCGTCAGTTTCAATTTGATTATTTTACTTATTTAAAAGGAGTTTAAGAAAAAAATTAAATTATATAGTTTTTAAATTAAAAATATGTTAAATATATTAAAATATATTTAATCTTGTGATTTTAATATGTCATATGATAAATTAAAATTAAAAAATTACTAAAAGAAACGATATACTTTTTAAACGACTTAAATAAAATTAGATAAATAAATTGAATCAGAAAGAATTTTCTCAGGGTAACATCTCTAAGGCAAAAATGCATCATCCAGCTAAAGCTTTTTTAATATTTTCTCCGTTTAAAAAAAATGATTTCATTTCCTTTTTAGTCTGTTTTAAAAAGAATGACTCGTTTCATTTTTTGGCAAAACTTTAACTTTAAGTTTTCACGTGGCATGTTTAAGGTCATAAAATTAAAGGACATTTTGATACATTTAACATAACTTTAATTTAGAACAATAAGATTAAAAAAAAAAATCTTTTCTTAAACTTCGTTTCAACTCAAATTAGATCATTTTTTTTTAAACGGAAGGATATTTATTTTCCACCTACAACGAGGACGACAAGAGTAGAGAGAAAGAAACTTATAAGGGTATATTATAATATGAATATTTTATGCAAAAGCTGACGTCAAAATATATTTCCTTAAAAATATATTCCCTTAAAAATCTAGTTAAATTTTCAATCTTGAATTAAAATAGTTTAAACTTTATGTGATAATAATGAGTCTTCGTTAAATATATGAATATCACTAGTTTAATTGAGCTGATTATTATTTAAAATGACTTCTGACGTTTACTAGTTCATCTAAAAAGCTAATTTAAATTACACCTAATAAAAAAAACTTATTAAATTTTTAAAATAAATTATAACTTAAAAAATTCATTTGATTGCCATTTTTGTTTGAAAGGGGAACGAAAGGAATATATTGAATTATATACCACACATCATAGAAATATCCAGCACTACAAAAACGTGAGAAATCAATTTTGAAAATATCGAAGGACTAAAATTGACGGACAACCAATGATATTTGTCCATTATTTTTCTCGTAAAAAATGTTTACAAAGTTTTTTTTTTAAAAAAAAAAAATAGTGAAGTCTCTTGATTTTACTTTATGTTACAAAAATCAAGAGACTCCGTCAATTTTTTTAGTGCAAAATTATAATTGAGAAGCGCGTACAAATTAAAAATAGCAAAAATATTTCATTAAAAAACATATATGGTGTGATTGTAAGATTGTTCAATATAATAGTAAATACTTAAATTAAATTCAAATTGCTATATTTTAAAAATATTTTTTTTTAATGTAAATTCATATGAAAATCAATGGACACATTTTTTTCCTTTTTCTTTTATCGAGTTCGTTGATCATATAGGCTCGAAAAAAGCAAGGTTGCACATCAATATTAATTCTCGATTTTAGATCTATTTTTTTACAGATCATCTCAAAGAGTATGAATTGATAAATATTCCTCTATTAATGATAAAAAAAAAAATTGAGTTCAAACATTGATAATGGAGCTATACGAAAATATTTTACTCATAAAATAATTTTTCTGACATAAATTAAAAATACAGAGACATTAGATATATAAACAAAAGAAAAATTGATAAGTATCAAACATGATTACAAGTGCACCAACAAAAAATTTCAAGCACTTTTAATCCTCATCATAACAAGTTAGGAGCAAAATAATAGACCTTTTAAGTTTTACAATATAAAATACCATATCTTAAACACAAAATAGGTAAAAAAAAAAAAAATTCTACCATTAATAATTAGTTCTCTTTTTTTTTTCTAAAAAAAGTTAAATTAGTCCTTCAAACAATATGCAAAGTTGGTGCAAACAAAGCAATTTTCTTGCAATTATGAGATAGCCATTTAGAGTGCATATAGCTAGCTTTTCTCCAAGGTGGAACATGTAGTCCTTTCTCTTTAAGGGACTGTTTGGCTGCTGAACAAAGCAAAGAGATAATGCCATTAAGTTTGTCCTCAGTACCCACAAATATTGATGGAAGTGAATTTAAAAGCTCTTGATATTCTTGTGTTGGCCTTGCTAACTCAAATTGAGACCTAAAATCAATATCCACTATTAATCTCACTCTTTCTGATCCATTGCTAATTCCCTTCATCATCACATCAATATATTCATAATCACCTGTAAATTGAAATGCTTCAACATACCCAAACAAACAAAGATTAAAAAAAAAAATCAGAAAAAAATTTCAAAGTTGGGATATAATTGTTTTTTTTTTTTTGCTTATTCTCAAAAAAAGTTTAATTGAATAATTGTTTGGTTATACATAATAGTCAAGTGTTTAATCTAACTTGAAAAAATCAACCCCTTTAAGAATTGAAATTGAACCTGAAAAAAAAAACATTTTCTTGTGTAGATACATGAATTTTATCTGAAAATTTTTTTTTGGATAAAGTTCTTTGAATAAACATTATTATTTCACATGGAATACTTCTCAAATCATTTTTTCAATATTTCACCATAATAATATCCAAATCAATATCCCTTTTTCTTAATTTATATGTTTTTTTTCTTCAAAATTTCAAGATGCAAACACAAAAAAAAAGATAACAATTCTTTCTTCAATCATCCTTTTCAAAAAAAATTTGAATCATTATAACTTATAAGTAATAAATTTTATAAAAGAAATAAAAACTTATAATTTCATATCAAACTCACGATCTTAATGAAATTACTTAAATCTCGAAATTTATACTATATCACATAAATCGAGAGGGGATGTTAGAATAGTACCTGAAGGACTTCCAGAAGAGGTAATCCAAGAAGTTTTACAAAGAGAAGCTTCATACTCATCCATTCTTAATCTATTAACAATCCATTGTCTCAACTTTTTAGGCTCCATATTGTTTCTCCAATAAAACAAGATTTTCCCAAGAATCTCTTTTTCACCATCACTAACATTTTCAAGAATATCCTATAAATTATAAAATTAAATTTGAGAATTTAGATAAACATGAAAAAAAGATGTCAACATTATTAGATGAAGCAAAAAAAATAAAATAAAATGTACCTTTAAGGAAAGATAGGTATTAGTAGGATTATTATGATCAACAAGTTCATCAACTTGAAAATTTTCACAATCCATTTCAATAAAATCTCTAACCATTTGGGACAACTTATCTTCTTCAAGTTCACAAATACCCATAGTTTCTTTCTCTTTTTTGTTGCTTTTAATGTTGAGTTTTCTCATATCATATATATATATATAGATAGATAGATAGAGAGAGAGAACTTGTTCTTTTTTTATTTTCTTTGTTTTGGTTGGAAGCTTTTATGTATTTATATTACATTAAAAAAATAAAAAGAGGAAATCTTAAGGATTAATTGCTATAAGATACGATTAATTTCATTATGTCATCAACAGAATATACATTTCCACATCATATACTCATCAATAGAGGATAGGCCATGAGTAATTTAAAGTAATTAACTTTCTATTTCTTGCTTGACTTTTTAGGGTCTTTGACTCTTGACCCATAAAAAAGTTGATAACTCTATTTCTCATTACAGTAGAGAAATCAAAATAAATATATATATATATATATATATATATATATATATAATTATATAAAAACTTTATCCATTCACTTATATATATATATTTTAAAATAGATTTTTATTTTACTTGTCGTTTTTTGATAAATAAAAAATGACAATACTTTTTTTCATGTTTCACTCTCAGTATTAAATACTTTTATTTTTTCAAGACATCATTTAATAGGAATAGTAAAGTAAAATACATATATCAATAATTATTTTTCTTAATGAGTGTGTATCAAGTCAAAATGTGACAATTAAAAGTGAACGAATGGATTATATAATAATTATTGTTCTTATGAATATATCAAAAATTAAAATGTAAGAAGTAAAAATAAATGGACGGAGTATGTAATAAAAGATCTTAATTATTAATAAATTCTAACTTTTAGACTTATAATATTTGATTACATATATTTAACCTTTAATTATTTGAAGTGTGTACCTAATCCTTATGTTAATAAATTATCCTTGTATCATTACTGCGTTGGAGGATAACGTATTTCTAGTAGTTCAAATATAGCATATTTTCTGTATAAAGGGACATTTTGGGTTTGTTTAGAATGAAGACAAATGTTCTCTATAGAAAATAAGTAACGTTTACTTACATTTTTGTATTTGATAAGTAAAGAAAAATATTCCCTTAAAAATATTTATATATAATTAAAATAAATATTATGAACAACGAAAGTAAGAAGTAGCTACAAGGGTGGAGTGAAGAGGGGGCACCATCTCCGTAAGCGGGCTTTGTTTGTTTATTAATTAATTAATTAATAATAATAATAATAATAATAATATAAATAATGTGGAAAAAAACAAATAACTTATCTAACAAATAATTAGTTATTCCCAATAAATCATAAGTACGAGATTATTTGATATAAAACCTAAGAAATCTATGAAATTCAGTATTACTAAGGAGAAAGGAACTTTTGCTAAACTCTCGAAGCAAAAGTAAGTACCACAAATATCTTTTTAGTCTATACTATAAAACATACACGAGCAATAAATATAAAGCGAGTAAATACATAAATCCAACGAGCTTTAATTATTGATCCTTCTAAAAGCAATAACGAGATATAATTCTAATTATTATTTCTAGAGTTGTCAATATAGGTTATAGCCCACCCGGCTAATTCATACAGGCTTCGACATTTTACGGGTTAGGTTGGGCTAGCCCATTTTTTGTGTGGATCGATAAAATGATCGGCCCAACCCACAAGTACATGGACTACAGGCTTGCCGGGCCGGCGAGTCCACTTTTTAATAAATTATATATTTTTTTAATTATTAATTTTAATTATAAATTATAATTTAAAAATATTATCATAAATATCGACAAAACAATATTACATGATGTTAATGTTACTACTTGTTAATCAAATTCACAAATAAAATTATATTTATAAAATATTTATTAAGTTAAGTTACCAGTTTAAAAAAAATATTAAGTTTTTTCAAGTATAAATATCTAAATAGAAATATTAACATGATTGTATTGAATTTGGACTCTCTTTAATTTTAAATTTTAATATTATATTATATTTTTTAGTATAAATTTAAGGAATCCCATAATGTAATACAATAATTACATTCTGTCCCGATAAATTTAGTATTTACTAATAATCCCTTAAAATTGTTGTGGCGTGATACATTAGTATGTTGTGATACATGGTAAATGATACACAGTAACTTAAAATTGTTAAGATTAAAAGGAGAAAAAAATGGAACATTTAAATTTGTTATCTAAATCAGCTTAAATTATGGTAACAGTTCATTAATAAGCATTAATTCAGCACGTAATTGGATAACAATTTCAATTTTGAAAATTCAAGATTATATCATCTAGTTTAAAGACATTTTTATGAACATCCAGTTATTAAACTTATGACTGATACATGATAACAATTTTTTTAAAAACTCGTGATACATAGAAAATCATATGATACACATCAAATTCAGTATCAATGCATCGTCTAAACACTATAACACACTGAGTCGATATGTATCAGCAAGCACACTTGATGACACAGTTATTAAACTTATTGACTGGTACATGATAACAATTTTCAAAAACTCTTGATACATAGGAAATCATATGATACACATCTAATTCATATATCAATGCATCGACTAACACACTATAACACACTGAGTACTTATGTATTAAACTTATTGTCTGATACATGAAAACTTATTGTCTGATACATAGAAAATCATATGATACACA
This sequence comes from Solanum corneliomulleri, assembly GCA_027704805.1. Taxonomy (NCBI): domain Eukaryota; kingdom Viridiplantae; phylum Streptophyta; class Magnoliopsida; order Solanales; family Solanaceae; genus Solanum; species Solanum corneliomulleri. The sequence goes on along the minus strand of JAKWIY010003057.1, from coordinate 40,120,471 downwards.
TCAAATTCATGTATCAATGCATCGTCTAAACACTATAACACACTGCGTCGATATGTATCAGCAAGCACACTTGATGACACAGTTATTAAACTTATTGACTGATACATGATAACAATTTTCAAAAACTCTTGATACATAGGAAATCATATGATACACATCTAATTCATATATCAATGCATCGACTAACACACTATAACACACTGAGAGTATTATGTATTAAACTTATTGTCTGATACATGATAACAATTTTCAAAAATTCATGATACATATGGAATTCCTTTAATAAAATTTTTACTAATTTCAACAACAATGGTTGCTACTTCTTTTCTCTTTTTTTGGTGTATTTTGTCAACCTTTGATTTAGAGGATTCGTCAAAATCTTCGTTTGAATCATTCCGAACATTCATAGGATCATGCAAAGACTTTTTTCTATTTTCTTTTCAATTTTCATCATCCGAATCATAAATCCTTCTATTAGTAAAAGGATCTATTAATATGATGTAATAGGACAATGAACAAAAAAAGAAAAGAACGGATGATGGAGTAATAAGAAAAAGAAGACCTAGAGACGGCTTATGTAATATAGCAATGAACAAGAAGAAAAAAAAAAGAAAATAAGGACAGATGATGGATTAAGAAGAAGAAGAAGCACTACAGACGGATGATAGAGTAAGAAGAAAAAGAACCAGAGAACAAAGGTCCAATTTTCAGAAATTTCAAATTTTTTTGAATTTTGAAATTCAAAATTTCATATTAAATGTTGTGAAACGTTTTTAATTAAAATTAATAATTCAAAATTCAAAAAGTGATTCAGAAGATTGAGTGTTTTAGTGGAGAAAAAATAGGCATGATATTGGGGAAGTGTGTGTTATAGTAGAGAGAAGGTTATGTATCTCTAAACTTCTACTAAAATTAAAAAAAAAAAAGAATTATGTAATATTTAAAAAAAGAAGGGAAAATTAAAGAATACTAAACTTATAGTTATGTATTTAAGTTATTTTTCCTATTTTTTAATTAAATTTTATTGACCCACGGGCCGGTCCTATCGATATTTCTCAAGTCCCTCAAATCAACAGCCTTATTCAGGCGGGCTAAAAAATCTTTTTTCTTAAATGGGCTCCAAAAATTTTAGTACAGTCCTATTAAATCTCGGGTTATGCCAAATCGGCCCAAAGGACTTAACCCATATTGACGATTCTAATTATTTCTCTACCTATTAAATAAATCATCATAACATAACACATAAAACATGTGTTTTTGAAAATTAGCCATACCGCTAATAATATTATAACATGTCTTAGATGTATCAAATTAAATTATTAATATAACAATTATTTCAAAATTTTCAACACTAAATCATTACGAAGTGTAATAAAGATGAAAAAAAATAGCCAATGACCATTATTCAAAATTGTATAGGCTCCACCAAAATAATAGTCAATATTTAACATAAGAATACAATTATTTCAATCGACCAATCAAATATGTAATTGTCCCTTTATTCTATGTGAATAAGAGTGACAAATGAGCGAATCCAATTTAATATGAGTAAAAAATAATTACGTTTTTTCTATAAAAATTGAAGGTTTACTTACCACCACTTTTTTACTTTTTTACTTTTTATGAACAAACATATTTTAGCTATTTAACTATCCACTTTCAAATGAATAATATGAATATTATTCAATTTTAAAAGAATTAATTGCTTCAATTAAAATAGATAAATATGAGTGAATACCCATATAATTTAGACCCATTCTGCCACCATGTGAGTAATTGAAGTTGGAGTTAAAGAATGTGGGCTGCGGTAGCTAAAATGTGAGGGAAGGGCCAAATAAGGCCCAATCCATTTTTCTAATGGGCCAATCTTTCATTTCCCTACCATTGAGCACTACCCCATGAGCAACAATATTCTGAGCATCTTTTAGCATGACAATTATCATCATGGTAGAGAAAATATGCATACTATGTGAAATTTCATATATGGTAAACGTAATTTATGAAATAATATTATTTGGGTATAGTTTATATAATTACATTCTATTGGTATAGTTCAGTTTGTTATGTATTTTTCTAATTTGTATAAAAAGTTTTCTTTTAATTCATACAATATTTTACTTTTTCATTGAATGGTAACAGTAGCGCTAAGTAACAAACATTTACACAATCTCATGATTTAATCTAGACGTTAAAATTATTTTCCAAAAAAAAAAATTTATAGCGACAGAAAAACCATACAAACTTGTTCCCGGGCACGACTAAATCATCAGATTGATCAATTTTTCGGTATGGTCAACGATATGTGAGGTTTCATTGAAGGAAACTTCATGTTTTGAACTACAATAAAGTATATAATTGATTAGTATAGCGTAAAAAAATGTTGAAATTATGAAAAGATTTCTACTTGTATGTCGATTGTGATTGTATAAAAGAGGAGTTATCTGTTTTTCTTTATTTATATAATGTTAGATAAATCATATGAAACACTCAGACGTCAATGATCCTATATATATATATATATATATACACAATTTTTTATCATGTTCATATTTTTTTTTATATATCTAGGAATTTGTATATTGCATAATACTTTCATATATGTATTATATCTGTAATATGTGCATATGTAGTTTAGTGTTTTTTAAAAATTAATAATTAAACTGATTGTATATTATTTATTTTTCAATTGTATATGTGGTAAGTTTGAAATTTATTTGTATATTTGAGTATGTAGTGTTTATATATACAGTATTTTATTATGTTCATAATTTTTTTATATATCTACAAATTTGTATAATGTACTATAATTTTAAATATATATTATATTTGTATATATGCATATGTAATTTTGTGTTTTTTTTTTTAATTAATGATTAAACTGCTTGTATAATATTTTCATTTGTCAAATGTATATGTGGTAACCTCGAAAACTATTTCAATATACAACTGTGTAATGTTTATATACAAAAAGGTGTGTTGTAGTTTATGTATACATACAACTGTGTACAGTTTAAGTACAAAAGATGGTGTTGCAAAATGTTTGTATATGTAATTGTGTAGTGTTTATATACAAAATAATGTGTTGTATTCTGTTATCTGCAAAAAGTATTGAAAGCTACGAATTTGACATTTGTCTGTGAAAAGTGGGAGTACGATTGGAGGGAGAAGTCAAAACTTTTCCAATTTTAGATTCAAACTAGAAGAGGGAGAGTGATTTTAGGGGAAAAATATCAAATGAGGATAAGAGAGATAAATTGGATTTTATATAAAACGGAAAAGGGCCTAAAATACCCTTGAAGTATTGAAAATGGTACAAAATTACCCTCCATCCACCTATTGGCTCCAAAATGCCCTTTTCATCCACCTATTGGCTCCAAAATACCCTTGTCATCCACCTTTAGGTTAAAATTGACCACTTTTTAAATTGTTTCAAAATTAAACTCTTTAAATATTTTTTAAAATACTTGGCGTTCAACTATTGATTATAATTTTAATTTATTAATATAATTTATAAACCAACCCACTACCCACTGATTACTAACTAAACCTCACTCAATTAATAATCCAATTCTAATATCAAAATCGTCATAAACACTACTAAAACACAATGAAATTATAGATTCTTGAAAATGACATTCAAAATTATTTGAGTCAGAATCGAAACCCCAATTAAATTTAGGTTGAGCCTCTTATTTAGGAGGACATTTTCTTTAAAAATTGAATTAGAAATTTATTATTAAAGGTAAATAAGTAATACATCCCGTATGCACTTTTTTAAAATATAATTTTATAATTATTTATGATTTGTTTTAAAACCTTTAGTATATGATTTTGAAAAAAAGTTACCAATAAAGTAACATCACATAATTGAGACGTAAGAATATATTAAGATGAACATAGTCAGACTTTTAAGTTTATCGGTGATTTTTATTATGTCACTTGAATGTATGATAATTTACTTCTATAATTTTTAAAAACACTCAATTGGCAGTAGCTTGCATTAATAATGTGATGGATTTATTAAGAGGAATTTAATTAGTAATTGATAGGTAATAAATTGATTTATAAATTATACAAATAAGTTAAATTATAACAAATAGTTGATAAATTATACAAATAAGTTAAATTATAACAAATAGTTGATAAATTATACAAATAAGTTAAATTATATCAAATAGTTGAGCACCACGTATTTTTAAAAATATTTAAATAGTTTAAATATAAAACCGTTAAATAAGTGGTCAATTTTGAACCAAAAGGTGGATGACAAGGGTATTTTGGACCCGATAGGTGGGTGGGAAGGGTATTTTGGAGCCAATAGGTGGATGGAGGGTAATTTTGTACCAATTTCAATACTTTAAGGGTATTTTAGACCCTTTTCCGTATATAAAATTCATACAAAATTATCGGATGGCTTTTTTGATTTGGTATAGAAATAGGTAGGAGTCCCATTACTTAGTGACAAAAAAAAAAAAACCTTAAACTATATTTACTGATAATAATAATTAAACTATACCCTTATAAACTAATTATGTAGGAATGTTTGTCATCCCACGTAATTTTTCTTTAATGGTTTTAGCTACATTTGTAAAAAAAAACTACATTCTGTAATTGTATTCCCACGTAATTTTTCTTTAATGGTTTTAGCTACATTTGTAAAAAAAAACTACATTCTGTAATTGTATTTTACTTTCTTAGAATTTTCTTTCTAACTATAATAGAAACAACTATTAGCGATAATAAATATGCACATTAACAAAGAGTGTTAAAATATTTATGGGCACTAGTGGATGAAAAATTATTTAAATTTACAACTTATGATATCATAATTTCTAAAATCCCTACCATTCAAAAAATATTACAAATTGTCTCTCGGATACAACTTTATCCTATCTTGAATATAAGAATGTATCATTTGTAATGTATCGGACAACCAAATAATGTATCCCATCACCCAAATGTATGAGATTTCTATAGTTTTAATTGTCATTGGATCCAATGTCGCTATAGGTTTTATGATATTTATAAAAAAAATGTTAATTGATTTTGAAAAAATATATTTAACGGAGATAAAACTATTGCTATAAATATCATTTTTTGGTGTAGTGCCTTATTTATCTCCCGCTCTCGCTTACCTTTCTCCTCATCTCTCTCGATGTCTCTCTCCTCATTTTTCTTATCTCCGTCTCTCCCCCCCCCCCCTCTCTTTGTAGTATATGTTTCATTGTATGATACTCCTTAACAAAGACATAAAATTCATTTAATTGTATCCTGTAATATACATAAATACACAGAAAAAAATATTTGTATCAACTATATCACTTTAATGTTCGTATAAACATACTATATGGAGTATCATTTATCAACCTATATTAACTTATATTTCCATCAATGATACAAGAAATATGATTATTGAATTTGGATCAGAAATATATTATCAGTTCTCCCCATTAAGTAAATTTGGAATGATTCGATGAGTAGAATCATCATATATAGAAGCCATTGGAGTTAAGTTGACAAAATTAAAACATACGGGGTTAAAACGTACAGTATTTCCATACTCATTATATTAGGGTTTCCATTGTACGGCCTCTTCTCATCATCTCTGTGTAGAAGGAGAATAGCTTGTAAAATTTGTAGGAAATAGAAAGGGGATGAGTGTTTCGAGGAGGTGTTGGAGTGGGTGGTGTGGTAAGATTTCATATTTATTTTCCATAAAGATTGAGATCTTGCCAATACCGCCCATTCCTATGGCTTCTGATCATTTCTCTCTTTCCTTTTTCTTCCCTTGTTGAATCTGTTGCATCGTAGCTCTAAATCCTGTTGAAATTTTTTCCTTTTGTTCAGTTATGGAGATTTTAATTTGGTGATTGGTTTATATGAATCTTTTCTGACATGTTTTTATGGACGAAGGATGTAAAATTTGCTGAAAAACATGATGAAAGCTGGGATTGTGCTTAGATCTAGTTTTTATTTGAGAATTTTGAATGAACAACCATCTAATTGAACAATATTCAGCGAAAAAAGGATTTAATTGTGCTTAAATTAAGATAGGGGATCAAGATGCATTTAATAAAACTCATATTTTTTCTAATGAATCTAATTGATATTTGACTATGAGTTCTATAATTATGATATCATCAACTCAAAATTTTGTTGCGTCTCCTTGAATGGGTCTGCTTTTAGTTGCTTATGGGACATAACAAGTTTGGATTTGGTGAATTTATATAATGAACTTGTGTCAATCGGTCAAGTATTATTTCTTGAATTGCATGTCCTCCCTGAAGAATTTGAATACCTCGATATCAATCATATGTATATTTTATCTTTGATTGGTGATATGATGTTCTATTGCAGTTGAAAGGGGATTGCCTAACTGCTGAACTCAAAATCACTTGTTAATTTAGTTTATTTGTACTTCCCTTTATGAATAATGGTTGCTGCATTTGGTTAAGCTATAGTTTAGATACTTGCGTTCAAGAGAATGTACTTAAACTTCATCATTCAATATAGTTGCATGCTTGCATCAAAGAATAGGCAAACCATGGTTATACCTTATGTAATCTTGCTATCTTTTTGGATCTGACTGACTTGTTTCTATATTTTTATTGGATAATATTCCTTTTTCCAAATTTCATGTGTTAGTCAATATTTATTATTGAGGTAGGGGTAAGTTTTGCGTAAACTGTTCTTCCTAGACCGGGTATGTTGTTGTAGTAAATATTTATTACAAAATTGATATTTTCTCAAAATTATGTTTTTTAGGATACTTGGTGTGTCAAAGCATATCATTCTCTAAACTTTCAGTTAGGTGATCCATATATAATTGGTGGTTATGCAGAATCTGCAACTAGTCTATGTCTCTCTGTCCAATTATATTCAGAACTGGTTATCTTTGGAACTCTCTTTGGCAGCTGAAGCCATTGATCTTTGGTTGCGACGTAGTGTTACTCATTTTTACCCCTTAATTCTTGAACTTCAAACTTTTTCTGATTTGTGTCTGCACTCATAAGAAAACAATATGTTTATGTTGCTGGCATACACTTCCACTGAGAAGTTCAAGTGTGTACCTTGTCTGATGCTTCAATCATGGCTATACTGTTCTCGTGTCATTTGCAATGATTTGGTATAAAACTTTTAACACTTTTGATGAAGATCTGTATGTATACTTGTACTTGTTCCATGTCAAATGTTGCAGTAATGTTATCCTGCGTTTCACAAGACTTACGATTTACTTCAAAAATTTATTTCAATAGAAGTTCTTTTACAGATAACTCTGCTTGAATGGCTAAGATTGATTACTTCAAGAATCATGCTATAATCGTGACATTTTATTTGTCATGATCACGACATTCGTTTATCTAATTAAATTTGACAGGTAAGACAAGTTCTCTTTAAAGTTCCTTGGTGGACCAGAGCTTATTGCAAAGGTTATAGTGCAGCTGAGAAATGTAGAGCTAAGAGCGTCAAAGCTATCACTAGATTTTCTTTTTCCCTCTTGGAAACCATCAAAGATTTCTTTGCTGGTCTGTTTCTTTTGACATCTGATTGGAGATAGAGAACCAAACTCAATGTTTGAACAATAAGAGTTGCTGCACTGATCCTCATTTTTTAATGTTTCTTGTTTATTGTTGTGGCCTTCTCCTGGTGTGAATAATTGTACAATGGGTATACAGTTTGTTGGGTGACGGCAAAGAAACCACATCAATCAAAAAGGTATGTTACGACCCATATTCCACTAAGCCGCGATGGCACCTAACCAACCCGTCAAGAGAATCAATCGACACGAATATACCCAGAATGGATTGGAACTTGAGGGGCTCAGATGAGTTTCAACATTGTAGGCCGTAGCGCAGTCAGAATTAGTCGAGTTTGACTGGATGACTGTGCACCAACAGTAGTCAAGTGCCATCGACAATGCGCAGTGCTGCTAAGGTCTTGCCTAGGTATTTCAAAGTCGAGTTGAGTATTTTCATTTCTTTCTTCACTATTTTAAGACATGAGGAGCTTGGTTTTGAGAGGCTCTAAGCGAGGATTTCATCTATGATCTTGTGGTAAGTGATTCTAACTCAGATTTTAGATTATATCATGAATCTAACCTACGATCTATCATTTGAATATGTAGTCAAAGGTGAAAATATCTAGAGTCATCTAAATCTTGAAATGGAATCTAAGCATAGATTCACTATGACTAGTAACCAAACCTAAAATCTAGGAAATTGTTCTTCAAGACTAATTTGAGCCCGGCTGAGAACAAACGAGGCCGTAGGAGTGTGTTTGAGCAATTGAGCATTTCAAGAGAAAATATTTGATCTTCACTAGGAAGTGAAATTTTAACTCTTTAAGTTACTTATTTTTCATCATAGAACATATCTTTTTTCTTGCTTGTCTACCATTTAAACTATCTAATCTTCTATGGAGCTAGCATGAGTTAGATTACTCTGTTTTGAAGTATCATCCATAGACTGCAAAGGGTCCTAGTATGTATGCTTACATTGTTTTGATATTTTCAGTAGCTTCGTCATGTGTTTGTGATTTCTATTAGCTGTTTAACTTGGTTTATCATTCAGTTAGCATCACAGACACCCTGAACATTATGTGACATCTGGTAATTTTTTTTTACTTGAGAGTTGGTTGATCTGTTTAATAACATGAGAAATCTCCCAAAAGCTTTTCATTTTGTGATTAATCATGTTGATAATGAGGGGCTGGTAAAGATCAAAGTGTTATTTTATGAAGAAAAAAAAAATAAGTGCATAAATTGCACCAGGTAATTGTCCAGAGAGGGCAGAACCCCATTATTCATTAACCTTGTTTCAATTGGATCTCCTATGGTTAAAATAAAAACTTATTAAAACATAGACGTGTTATCATTCAATTGGATATTTTCAACTAGTAAAATTTAAGAGGAATTTGCACAGATAGTGTTTTTTTGCTGCTAATTTATCATACATATTGATATTTTTGATAATTACAGTACATGACGATAATATTGAAATTTACATTGTATCTCAAATACAACTCTATTCTTTTGAAATTCTCGTATTGAAATTTACATTGTATCTCAAATATAACTTGTTTCTTTTGAAATTCTTGTACCTTTTGAAATTCCGCTTTGTATTTCAAATCCAATCTTCTGAAATTTATGTTGTATTATTGATACAGTTATATAATTTCTTCGCTCAATTTAAGTTGGATACATTTTGTTTATCAACTCGTAATCTAGTTTTATTAGTATATGTATAGCAATTTTAAGACAAGTCGCTCTAATATACAACATTCATTTGGGGGCTTAAAGAAGCACTCAATTTTGTTGTACACACTTTTATCTATTTTATTAGATACACTGATATTCGAGTGCAATCTAAAAAAGTTTCAAAAATAATTTCGAAAATCAATAGATTCTTAATAAAATCAAAAAAGTTTCTGATACAATCTAGCTACACAAGTCAATAAAATCTAGCAGTAATAATCACCATTGAACGCATCAAAATCACTAAAAGAAAGATGCATCCAAAACAGTAACATCCAAGACACAACCACAAGGTAAAATTTTATATTATCGTGCGTTCTTATCACGACTATATATGACCTTTTAAACCAAAAAAATAAATATATTTAATGTCACTTTGTGCTATTTATCCTTCAGAGTTTAACCCTCAAACATGTTTTTATATAATAAGATCGGATAAGAAAATTGTTTTTAGCTTCATACATAAAATAAAGGTACTAATATTAAGCAAAAAAGAAAAGTTAGTAGTATAATGAGTTGATGCGTAGAATCGTCATACACAAATGTTATTGGACTTAAGTTAACAAAAGCAAGACATGGGTGGTTAAAAACGTATTTTGGGAACCTCATAATTTAGGGTTTCCATCCTCGCCGCTTCTAGTCTATATATAAAAATAAGTGAGTAGCAAGAGAAGCACTAAGATGAAGCTTCGAGAAATGAGTATGCAGGAAAAGGAAAGGGGATGAATTATTCAGGAAGCTTTTGGAGTGGGTGGCATGGTAAGATATCATATTTTGTTTTTTCATAAAGAAAATGAAATTGAAATCTTACCGATTCCCCCCATTCCAATGGCTTCCAGTTATTTCTCCCTTTCCTTTTTCTCCAGTTGCATAATAGGTTTCTTGGTATGCTCTTAATCCTGTTGATAATTATCTCTTGTGTTGTAGTATTTTGAGTTTTTTTGGACATGTTTATGTTTAGAATTTCTGATTGTTTTGTCATCTGAATATGGTATTATTTAAGTGTTTTGCATGACATGACCAACTATTAGTAGCAGAAATGAAGGAAAAGAAGAGTATTTGAAGCATATGTAGATGCACACCATATTCTCTAACTCTTAACAAAATGGATAATCATCAGCTAACACATGCACAAATTGATATTATAGGTTCTGATAAGGCGTAGTTAACAAGTGTTCTGTTTTTTTTTCAATGAAAAAAAATGAACCCCAAGTTACCAAGCACTAGACAACAATATTTACCACAATACTCTTTGACCGCTAGTCAAGGTAAGCCTTCCTTTCAACAATAACATTGTGATTCTTCTGAGATGTTTAGAGTATTTGACTAAGAATTGTATAATCACAGTGTCATCAGCACTTGAATATTTGCATCTCTGTCGAGGATTTTCTTTTAAAGATTGGATCTTGATGAATATTTGACATATCACATATTGTCTGCTGACTGCTGAATTGCTGTTATCAAGCTCACTTATAGTGTTGAGTTCAGCATTATAGTCAATATGTCTGGTTTTGATTTTGGTTTGGACTCGGGATTTTACGGTCGTGGTGCTCAATTCTTTTTTTACAAAAAGTTGCTAGTCAAGAAAGATTTAGTTAGTAAATGAAATAAATAAAAATAGGAAAGTGAGAGTTAACTGCAAAAAAATATAAGCAAAAAAAAGTCAAAAACTATGAAGCAAGTTGCCTTTGCATTTTTTCAACAAAAAGTTGAAAGGTCACACCATGATTTGAATCCTCGGTGTGGGGCACAAATAATCTCAAAACTCAACTTTACGACCAAAGCACCTACAGGCCATTTTGTTCAATGGGTCTGCCCCGGTGTGAGCCAATATCTCCGGGTTTCAAATTTTGGGTAGTATTGATGTAGTATAATGTGACAGAGTTGGTTGATGAACTGTGGCGGTTCAAAATTGCTAAACTTAACATCTAAATACATCAGTATTACTTGAGCTTCATCATTTGATATAGTTGCATTGGAGAACAGTTAAGACCATGGTTAATAAATGGTGTAAACTTGCCATTTTTCTGATAAGCAATATAAAGTGTTGGTTTGGTTTTGTCAAGATTCAGTAATTGATTCTTTTCTCTGTTTGTAGTGAAAATTTGTGAAAAAAATTCTAAATTGAGTTCCATGTATTGTTCTATGTGCAATACACGATCGAAACATCCTCCAAGTAATGGACTTGAGAGGATGCTTGGGGTGTCGAAGCATAGCTTTTACTTTCAAAACTTCAGTAAGATGCCCCAATATATCTGCAGAACCTGCAAGTTACCTCTCTCCTTTGTAGATGAAGCATTGATCTTAGATAGCATTACTCATTTCCCCTCAACTTGTTGAACTAAAAACTTTTTTTTTAATTGTTTTAATACTGATATGATAATAATTTGTTTTGTGTTGATGGCATTTTTGCTTATGCTATGAAGCACAATTGCATATCGTCTCTTATGCTTCATAAATGACAGTTTTATTGTTCTTGCGGTATGAAATGTTTGGTCTACAAGTTAAAATCTTTCTCCTTTTATGGAATGTATCCTTGTAGTTTATGTCAAATGTCATGCTCATCTTTGGCTCAAACCTTTTATTTTATGACAAGGTAGAGATTTTATTGAATGGTTCTAACCTGCTACTGAGATATTGCAGCCTCAGAATTAAATTAGGGAAAAAAATTATCCACACCGAATGTTTACATCAAGCCAATGCAATCTGCTGAATTTATGAAGTAAAATAAACAATGAATTTAAACACATGACATACATGTATTGATTTGATGTAAACACCCTGGACATAAGTTTTACCCGTTAATTATGCTCTCTTATGATGTAATCTGAACTTCACCTAGCTAATGATTTACTCATCCACTTCGAAAAAGAATCATATTTCGCCAATTGAATTTTCAGTTTTCTGGATCATCATTACTCTTTGAATGTTACCCTGATAGGACGAGCTTATTGCAAAGGTTATAGAGCAGCTGAGAATACACAATTAAGAATGTCTAAGCTCTATACCAAGCTTCGTGTGCAAATAACGGAAGTTACTGCTCAGAAATGTTTTGATTTATATTTGAAATAGTCATCTCATAGAGTATATTTATTATTTTACCATTATCAATTTCGTTAGCTAGTTATAAATGGGAGAATTGAATTAAATCCTTTTTTTTATAGTTGATTTGATTGTAAAAAATTTTTAACACTGATTAACTTGATTTGATTAAAAATCAATCTTTAAGCTTCATAGTTATAGTTTGTCAATTACGATTCGTAATGGCATGTTATAAGAGGAGAGTTGCGAGCGAGAGAGGGCAGAGAATAGGACAGAGGTGAATTGTATATGGGTATCGATTACGTAATTGTAGAAATATAATTGATATATATATTTGCATATTTGGCGAGCGAGATTGAGAGAAGAGACAGGAGAGAGGCAGGCAAGAGAGTAAATTTTTTTTATAATTTGCATTTCGTTTGTATAATACACGGGTACATTTGTATAATTCGTGTTTTTTTGTATAACTGAGTAATGTTTTATACAAAAATGATAAGACTCGAAATAATAAATTGACACAAATATAGATATATGACCTTTAAACAATTATACAAATTTCGGAACACGTTTATACAAACTTTTAAAAGTTATACAAATATGATAATAAAATTGAAAAACTTAAGGAAATCATCGTCATATATAAATATAAATCAAACGAATAATTATTTGTTAAAAATTATATAAATGTGACAAATTATACAAATTTAAAGTTAACACATATAATTAATGATTAATATTAGTCACAAGTAATAATTATAATAAATTATATCTAAAATGATTAAACAAATGAATTTGCTTAACTACTTAATTTTATTTTATTGTTAGCTTAGTTATATAGTTTCCCTACTCTGTTTATTGCAGATTTTGTAATTATTGGTAACTTAATAGGACACGATGGTAAACTCACAAAAATTAGGGTTTCAACTCAGCGGAGACTTCACCATGTTTTTTGCACTATATAAAGAACACACCACTCACCAAAATCCATAAACCTACTTACAGCCGTTTACTGTTTTTTCATCAAAAAATTCAGAAATTGGGAAAGGGATGAAGATATTTGGGAAGCTTTTGGCGTGAGCGGTGGGGAAAGATAGATCTATCATATTTGTATGATATGATAAATCTTGCCTACACCGCCCATGCCCATGGCTTCCAATTATTTCTCCCTTTCCATACAATTTCTTCATGTTTTTTTTTTTGTTTTCAGAAAGAGCTGTGATGAGATATAGAGATTGTCATGCACCACTCTTACAAATTTTAATTTGAGTGATGATAAATTTCTCATACCCATTTTGTTTCTGAGCTCTTTATACATATTATTATTATTTTGTGGGAAATGGAAAGGGAGGAGGGATTTGGGAATCTTTTGGAGTGGGTGGGATGGAAAAATATTGTTTTTATTTTTTTTTCTGAAGGGAAAAAGATGAGAATTGAGATTTTTCCTATTCCACCCATGCCAATGGCTTCCAATCATTTACTCCTATTCCTGATACTCCATGATCTGCTTTTGTTATTGCATAATTACGCTAATATTTGCTCAATTTAACATATACAGTAAGATCTGATAAAATAAAAATTATGAGGTATTATTAGCGATTAGTTGTGTTACTCAACGTTTTTTCTTCTATATTTATCGGAGTAATCTATTACGTTTGATAATGCATTTATGCATTATAATTGATGTAGAATTTCATAATTGAGTTAGAATTCACCAGAATGAGTTTTCAATTAGATAGAAGTTGAAAGTTTTTCAATTAGACAGAAAATTAAGAATGGTTTACCAAATTAATTGTGATTTCTTGGTCATTGTTTCCCGGGTCAAAAAGTTGCTTGTTGTGACATGGGCTCTTCTAAATCTGAAATGAAGCACTATGTGGGATGAAAGTTGCAACTCAAAAAATTTAATTAATGGGTTAGATTTAATAAATTAAGATAACTCATAATTATAATTGAGATAATTTATTAATTCGAAACCATTAGTTTAAATAAATGTACATTATCTCCTATATAATTAAGAACTTGTAAAAATGAAGAGAATTAAAATACAGAGGAGTCAAATCTTAATTGAAGAATTACTAGCTATATTATATTGACACACTAGATCGATCGTATATTAATTTTATATTAATAAGATAAAGACACTTTGTTTGACCAAAAGAAAAGATTTTTTAATTGAAATTCATCTCAAAATTGACAAGTAAGCTCCTAAGGCTACACGCACGTATCAAGTCTTCTTTAATTTCTAAGTTTTTAATCTGAAAATCATCTCAAATATTCCTTAAATCATGTAAAAACACCTCTAAATTGTTACTTAACCATATTAAGCTTTTTTCAAGTACGCATTGCTTTGTACTAATATTGCTGGATAACTTAATTTGAGCAGATAATATTTATTAAATTGAAACATAAATGCGAGCTATCGAAAATAAAATAAAAATAAATGTGGGCTATCGTGTGCCAGTATAAGTTGGAGATTTTATGCCATTTATTGGGCTAGGTTATTGGGCCAGAAAACGCATGTTAATGTAAAGGGATTTCGTCTAATTGGCAAGTTTTGAATAATATTATTATTTAATATTTGATATAACAATAATAATTATAATAATAGGAGAGTACTTACTTTTACCGTTTTATTTACTTTATAAGTAATTTTGAATTTAGTATAATTTATTTTTAACTTTGTCAAACACCACAAAAATTAAAATGAATTTTGAGTATTTTTGATCAATTTTTTAGTCAATCCAAACAGGTTCTGAATTATTTGCTAACTCATGTACTTGAGACTTACTCTCTCCATCCAACAATAGTTGTCCACTATTGATTGGTATAGGAATTAAGAAAATAGTAAATAATAATATTAATTTAACCAAATCACCCTTATTGAAAATAAAACATTGAAAAATGAATAGTATTTAATAACAAGGATGAATAGGTACAAAATGATAAATTATTCATTGAAGTTATAAATTGAACAAATATCGTTGAGTATTTTAAAATAATTTAATGAATGTGTAAAGATAAACGAAGGAAATATTACTCTAATATCTTCTAATTTATTTTTTTTTAAAAGAATTTTAGCACCTTTAAGTACCAGTCATTTTTATCATGTGACGAGTCTTAAGAATATTATAGAGTGCATGAAAATTGAGGTTAATGTTTAGTGAAAAAAAAGAGTTTATTTGTTGAAGGAAGAATTTTCTTTTTTGAGCTTTAAGCTGAATAATTTGCCTAAAGTTTGTTCGAGTTATATAATATATATTATTGACTATTGCATTTTTGAATAAAACAAGTTACGAATATTATTGTTAAATCAATGAAGATTTTACGGTGAAATATTCACAAGTTTTGATGTATTTTATTCTTGCAGTTGTGTTTTGGGAAACTTGTAACTTATAAAAAAAATGGAGTAGCTAGGATTTGATTTAATTGTGTTCCATAGCAAACGTCAGCCAAAGTTTTGTCAGGCGCCTCTCTCCAAAAAATCTCGCTCGCCACTCTCCCTTTGCTTGCCTCTCTCGCTTTATATACAGAAATGTATAAATTCTATTTCAGTTTTGTATAAAGCGAGAAAAAATTGTATATACCAAAAACATATATCTTCATGTTATATACTTAATTATACAATTTACAAACATTTTACTTCAATTCAATTGTAAAAAAATGCAAATTTTATACAAATATTACAGAGAAAAAGGCCAACGAATTATACAATTGCAGTGAAATATAATTTTCTCTAGCTTTATACAACAGAAGTGTATATATTATGTTTCTGTTTTTGCATAAAGCGAGAGAAAAACATATATCTTCTTGCTATACACTTATAATTATGCAATATACATAAATTTTAATTCGATTCAATTGTATGCAAAGCAAATTTTATAAAATATTGCAGCAAAATAGGCAGCGAAATTATACAATTGTGCATTATACAATTGCACTTAAATAGGATAGCGAATTATACAATTACAGCGAAATAGGCCAGCGAATTATACAATTGTATATGTATAGCGAATTATACAGTTTTATGTTTGCTATGGAACACAATTATGCAAACTTTGCTATAGCATACAAATATGAAGTTTTTATTTGCTATATGTGAAAGTTGCACTTGTGTTTTCATTAGAGCCGTCAATATGGACTAGGCTTGTTGGACCGAATTGTCTAATCCGCGATTGAATATGATTGAGCTAAGATTTTTTATGCCCATTTAAAAAAGAGTTTTTTAGCTCAACATGAATAAACCTGTCATTTATGCGGCTTAAGAAATATCGATAGGACCGGCCCGTGGGCTAATAAAAATTCATTAAAAATATAAGATAATAGTAAAATTTAAAATGAAAGAGATTCCAAACTCAAAATGATTAGGTTAATATGTCTATTTAGATATATCTACTTTTACTTGAAAAAACACTTAATAAATATTATCAAGATAATTTTATTTATAGATTTGATTAACAAGTTGTATTGTAACATTAACATCATGTAATATTGTTTTGTCGATATTTATGATACTATTTTTAAATTGTAATTTATAACTTAATTTAATAATTATAAAAAGGAAAAAATAACAAAAATCCCTTCCTTAAGTTCACTTATTACCCTTATCCCCTATTAGTTTTAAAAAATCTTCATTTTTAAGTCAAATGAGGCGGATACAAAAATTTGACAAAAAATGAGGCGGATACAAAAATGTGACAAAAAATGAGGCGGATATAAAAATGTAACAAAAAATGAGGCGATACAAAAATGTGTTAAAAATGAGACAAATACAAAAATATAAAAATTAGGTGGATACAAAAATGTGACAAAAAATGAGGCGAAAATAAAAATGTGACAAAAAATTGAGGCGAAAATAAAAATGTGACAAAAAATATATAATGTATCCACCACCTTTTTATTGTACAGCCCTATTATGTATCCCTATTTTTGTATATTTTTAATGGATTTTGGTTATTAGAAACTTATAAGGGAAAAATGGTAATTTAGCCCTAAAAGTATGTTATTTATGTCATTTGCCCTAAAAAAATATATAATTTTTAAAGAAGTGGATTGGTCCGGCAAGCCTGTAGCTTACGTACTTATGGGTTGGGCTGACCGTGTTTTGTCCCGCAACAAAAATGGGCTAGCCCAACCTAACACGTAAAATATAAAAGTCTGTATGAAATAGCCCAGATGGGTGGGTTAGCCCATATTGACGGCTTTAGTTTTCACCAACAATTTTAGAAAATCTTAACATTTTTTTTTTCAATGAGAATCATTTTTTGACAAATATATGGAAATGCAAAATAATTTTTCCACTTAAATCTTCACAATATATATTTCTTACTTCTAAGCATAAAAGAATTCAAACAAAGTAGACAACTGATTCATGAATCGATAATCTTATTTCTCTTTAAAAAGAAATGGGAAATGGTCTGATACACCCCTTAACTTTGTCATTTAGAGCTGATATACCCTTTGTTATTAAAGTGACTCATATATACTCTTACCGTCATACAAACAACTCACATATTCCCATGCCGTTACGAAATGAGCTCATATATACCCTTCATTTAACGGAAGTTAAAAAATTAGTTTTAAATTTATATTTTTTACTTTTAATTTTTTATAAAAATAACTTAGGGGTATATATGATTTTTCTATCAAAGTTCAAGGTATATTTTAATTTTTTCACTCATAAATTATTTTTTTACTTCTTTTATTATAATTATTTGAGTTTCTTATTCTTATTTTTTCTTTCATTCCTTAGTGTAAAGAGAAAAAAAAAATAACTATTTTTTGTCTATATTGTAATTTAATTTTTGTATTCGAAGAAAAAAATTTGGTCATCTACAATAAATTTTACAAGAATATTAATGAAACATAAATAAATTTGATTATCAAAATAATAATTCTAAATTAGTCATTGAAACAAAAAAAAAGTAAGAAAAATCTATTTGAAGAGGATTAAATTTACTCATGAAATTATATTTTTTAGAAAAAAATTAGATTAAAATTAATTTTTTTGTTTTCGTTAGAGAAAAAGGGTATATGTGAGCCACTTGTATATAAGTAGGGGTGTATAAGCTCCAAATGATAAAATATTATGTTGATGTACATAACAATTTATATTATGTATATACTTGAAAAATCAAATATATCATATGGTTAAGCAGCATACATCATTTAATACATTGTGTGTATCATTAACTTATAACACATGACATATTAATAATGGACATTCATTTTACGACATGTATTTCTTTTTTCAATTTTATAATCATTGACTTGATTTTTCTTTTTTTTAAGTATGTAAACACAAATAATCGTTAATTACAGTAAATATCTATAAATACTTTGATTATGCCTAAATTCATTGTGTTTTAAATTAAAAGTGATCATTTGAAACATTTAACTTCAACTATTGATTAGTTAGTTTTCCTCTTCTTCAATTTAATAACGTCCCTAATTTTATTGACTTCCTTGTTCTCGACTTTTTTCAACCTTAAGATTAATTAATAGTATTATGATTAATATTAGCTGGGGACATATATGGAACTAAGAGGGGTGTTTTGGATTGTTTAAAAGTAGGTTTGATTAAATATATATAAAAAAGTATGATAATATAATAGCACAAAATTATAAAATTACATGAATAGTTTGAAATAACTACAAACATGATTAACGAAACTCATAAAAAATAAAACTTCTAACATGATTATACAATTATAAATAATTTAATATCTTAACTTTTTACTCAATCGCTTAAAAAAGAATAAGTTCCTTTCCTTTTTAGTCTGTTTAAAAAAGAATATTTTTTTTTGTTACATTTTAATTTTAGATTTCCACGTGACATATTTTAAGACCACAAGATCAAAGGACAATTTTGTCCATTTGACCTAACTTTAATTTAGGACCACAAGATTTAAAAGTTTTCTTTATATTTTTAAACTCCGTGTCAAATCAAACTAGATTATTCTTGTGAAACGGAGGGAGTAATAATAATAGAATTATTATTTATAAAAATAGTTTTCATCATATTATACAATTTACTCCCCTAAAAGAAAAAAATCAAAACTTGCTACTATTATAATAAAAACATCATTCCATCATGAATAAAAGTAATATTACTTTCAAATAACTAAATAAAATATGATAACTTTGAGACAAATGACAAAACCATGAAGATCAATGATAAGTAAAGTACAATTTCGTTACGATTTTTAAAAAATATGTTACGTATTAAATGATCACCTTCACAGTGTTACTTCTTATTCAAGAATTATGAGGGTTAATAATGTTAAATAAAGATTTTAACACATAATTTGTGTAAGATTTTTTTTTGGCGAATCCCGAGCGTTGAGTATTGGGCGTGCTTACGATATAAGTCTTACAGAACTAAGTCCTATACTTGAGTTTCGAACGTTTTGCTAGAGCCCCTCCCAGGACGAACCCCGAGAGGAATCGCAACAAAGTATTTTTAAAACCTATTAAGTATAATATTCCTCTATAAACATCATGCTAAATACAATTTGAAATAGTGTTATTTAAATTTTGGATACGTCTCATATAACTATAATGAGTTTCTTTCCTTTTCGATAAAGTACTTTGTTTTCCAAGTCTTTCTCTAATAATAAGGTAACTTTTCAATCTTTTTATGGGAGTGGATGCAATGAACTGTAATTATGAAAAGGTTCAAAGATTTAGCCAAAAGAATATGATAGCCTTTCTTGATTCTCAAGGGTATACATCGAAATTTTACTAAAAACTCTTAATTCTTCATGTTGTTGATATTTTACTATATTAGAAGCGCCAGTTTCAGTAGAGGATCGACATGTGTGCTTTCATTCTTAGAGCAATTATGTCAATTTAGCTCATTTATAATTTAATGACAGCTTTACGTGTCATTAAAAGCAACCCTTTCTACTCTTACTTTGGGATACTTGTTCAAATGGTTTCAATATCTCTATGTTCTTTTTTGTATTCAACAAAACATAGTTGCACCATTATATTTGCATTTTAAATTCTCAAGGCATTCAATATATTTTATGCCTCTTCCGTTTCTTATAGTCTAGTCTATATCCACAGCTGATGTGACTCCGTATCATACTTATTCCTTTGTAATGTTTGTTATTAGTAAAGCGATAAGGCCCTATCTATAGTAAGGGGCCCTTTCTTGCTCGTTAGCGGTAAGGCACAGTCAGTTCTATCATCAATGTGCATATATATCAACAATTCAAATGTGTATGTATATCAACAATTCAAACAAAGATGATTCATCTAGAAAGTGTAGTCTAACATATGAATAATGTATGTTACTATACATTAAAGAAGTTTTCGAGTAAATTCGTTTTTAAACTATTTTATAAACAAATAGATAAATATCGAACCTGTGCGAGTCATCTAGTTTGTTAGAATAAGTATGAATTTAGTTATGACTTCATTCTAGATAACTCTTTTTTCCAATAGGAATAGTCTCAAGGTTTCAATCCCTTTTCCAATATGAATAGTCGTAAAGGTCTTAATTCTTTTTTCATTAGGAATAATAGTCTTATGGTTTCAATCCTTTTTCCAATAGGAATAGTTTTAATTCTTTTTTCAATAGGAATAGTCTTAACTCTTAAAGGTTTCAATCCTGTTTCTAATTGGATGTCTTATTTTAAATTTTGATTTGAATATATAGAAAAAATTTATGGTATTTGAGGGTTAAATATGAGGTAGCATATAAAAGTTGTATGAGCCTCCTTTTATAATTTGACATGTGGATAATTGAGCTTTTTCTCTCTTACCTTTTAACTTTTTCCCATCATTTTAACTTTTCCACTTCTTGTTTTGTTCTAACTATTGTTTCAAATTTTGCTATTTTTGGTTATTTTTAAATAATTTGAAGTGTATAAAATTTAGCCTAATTCATCATACTCCCAACATCCTATATTAGTTATCTAAAGTACTAAAAATAATTATTTATATATCGATAAAGACTTAAATGCAATCAATATTCTTCTAACAAGAAAATATAATAGAAAGATCATATGTAATCTTTATAAATAATTACATAAGTTTTGCTTTTACTTTCGTCTAATTCAAAATCCAAAATCATTCATAACTTCTACATATATATACTTTCTCAATTTATATAATATATATTTATTTTTAAAATTTAACCTATGTGAAATTTAATTGATATTTTTAAACAATTTTTTATCATTATATTAAAAATTGCAACTCATAGTGTTTCTTCAAAAATATAACCTTCACTAAGTTGCAATTCAACCTAAAATATTATTAGTTGCCATTCTTATCATTTTAATATAATAAAAAATATTTTATAGCTTGAATTTTGAGTTTAAAAATAACAAATTAATAGAAGAGTAAAATGAAAACAACAGTTAATTTTTTTTTTTTTTGTTGATAATTTTAAATAACTATTTATTTTTGTCATAAAAATAATACAATTGATTTTTATGGGGTTAAGAGCAGAAATCTTAATCTTACTTTTTTCTTAAATACATAATTATTTGACTTTAAATTTAAATTTATATTAATATATATGAATTATTAAAACAACAAAGAAAATGAAATACTAATTTTAGGACGTTACTATTTTTATGTTGAAGAATTGGAGAAATAATGCGCAAAAGAGATAATAAATTACTAATAGTTTTAGGATATTACTATTTTTATTGTGTAAGAAATATATTTAAAATTTAAAATTTTACAAAATACTCTATATAGAGGGGTTAAATAGAAGGTGGAGTAGAGGAGTGAAAAGAAAAATGAAAGATTATAATAACGTAGATCTACAAAATGAATTATATCTATTAAAACAATCCTCATACAACTATGACATGTGTACCTCAAATACTATAAATTTTTTCAAAATATATTATTATTTGTTAATCTGCTAGATTTTTTCTATCCAAATCAAAATAAAATTAAATATTATAAATTTTAGGAATATAAAACTAAATCTAATAAAATAAAATGGAGTACTAATAATCGATTTGAGTCGGTTTTTACCCTAACACCTTTTAAGTTAAAAATGTGATCAATTAAAATCACTAACCCTTTTATTGGTAAAAAAAACGTTTGTTTGAAAGAAAAAGTTGGTAAAATTGTTTCATTGTGAAACAAAAGATTGCAAGTTTGACCAAATAACTCATTTCCCATGGTATTTATAATTCCTATATAAATAAAAATCAATTTTAAAACTAGCAAGTACGTAGTATCCGTACTGAGCTGTACGTATATGAGTTGAACAGGCTGGACTACTTGGGGCTTCGGCTTGTGAGTCGTGACCGTCCACAGTTTGTCAAGCCGTCCATCCAAGCCATTCACGTTTCTTCAAACACCTTGTCCGTTCGTTCGATAATATATGTGTAAGAATAATGTTATATAAAAATATACATTCTTCGTCTCATTTTATATGATTCGGTACAGAGTTTAAGAAATAATAAAAATTTTAAAATGTTTACCAAAAGAAAAATCTTTTGCCATAATTTGGCCAGAATGGTAAAATGACTCATTCACACTATAAACTAATTTTTTTTCCGGATATTTTTATCTATTTAACTTAAAATCTATATAATAATATAAATCTGAATCATAGGGAGACCGATGTGCCATGTTTCTAAAGTCAGCATTAATTTTTTTGTTTTTTGACATTTTTCTTCAATTCTCTTCTTTCATTTTTTATGAATTATTTATTTAATAATTTAAAAATCTATCATATTTATTATATTCAATTATTATTGATGAGTTAAAAAAAACTTTCATCTTTTTGCATTCTCCATTTAAATAACATGTCTTCTCAACTTTCTCCTATCTTATTCTTAGACTCAAACAATCTATAAATAACAACCATATATGGAGTTGTTTGATACTCAATATATTATTTTTGTGGTCAGACATTTTTTTGTTTGACTTAGTTTTCTTTTCTTTTTTCTTTTTTAGATTTCGTAGGAACATCAAACAAGTTTCATTAAACATACATGCATGTATCAGTGAGAAAAATTCAACAACACACCAAAACAACAACAACAATCAAAAAGAAGACAAAAATAACAAGCAACAAAAAAAGAACAACAAAATTGACACAACACATTGCAAGCTAATTTAGAGATGAGGATAATAGATATTAGAATGAACAAAAACATCGTGGCTCTTTTACTTTGTTGTTCTTCTTCTGATGATGGAGTGTTATTTTTTCATGAAAAGAGAAAGAGATGCTTTCTCATGATATTTCTGAAGATACTGATGTAAAAAGAAAAATCACTTAATAATCAAATTTTTTTCAAAATATAAAGAGTTTTTGAAATGACATTGCACTATAATTTCTTCTTCTACAAAAATTATATATTGAAAGAAATAATCATTTTGATTGAGAAACTTATAGAATGAATAATAAGTGGTTCAATAGCAAAAAATTATTTAGAGAGATTTAATTATTTATGGAATTCATATTAAATTAGGATGAGAAGAAGGAGAAATATCAATATTTTAATTCCATTTTTTTGTTTTTTTCCTTAAAATGTATTTCTAATTTATTTTTCCTTATCAATCTTTAATTAAAGTTTGTTTTATTATATATCTTTTAGATATTTTTAACTAAAGTTTGTCTATATTTTTGTAATTTTTTTTTTAGATTTGATATTTATTTCTAATTCTAAACAACCAAAATTTTACTTTCAAATTTTATAGATTCTAAACGACCGAAAATTTCACTTTTAGATTTTATTGAATATCAAAGTTGACCATTTTTAATTTCATTCATTATTTATTTTACTTCCTTGCCTAATTTGATCTATTTATTATAACTTATATCATTTCTTTAAATTGCTTCTTTACTTTTTCTTTTTTCTTACATTTTACTTATTTATTACAAGATAATAGTTATTGTAAATTGATAAAAATTGCACGTATATTTTACAAAATTTAATTTTTTTATTTAAATTATATTTAGTTCATTTCTTATGAGAAAAGATTTATATCTATATGTATAATAATAAAGTTAAGGTTAGAAAAGAATGACAATCTTCTCACTTCAGATATTTATTTATTTTATCATACTTTATGACATTTTCTCTTTTATTTTCTTAGAATAATTGCTAAAAAATGTGTCTAGATTTATTTATTTATTTATTTATTTAATTCTTATTTTGTACATTTTACTTAATTTTTAATGAAATATGACCATACTTAAATCCTTTCATCATAGATGCTATTAATTTTAAAAATTTTCTTTTCTTAAGCTCATCATTAATGTAATTTATATCATTTCCTTAAATTATTATTTTTCCTTTCATTGTTCTTTTATTTATTTATTTATTTATTTTAAAACTAACTGTTATAACTTTATTAAAAATGCATTTTTACTATACATAAATAGACTTTAATTTGTCATTTGTTTCTAATTTCCATTTTTTTTTCTCTTCAAACGTTTTTTTTCTTATCTATCTTTAATTATAGTTTTTTTCTTTTATATAACTTTAATTGAAGTATATATATATATATATATATATATATATATATATATATATATATATATATATATATATATATATATATATATATATTATATTAAGGCCTAAAATTTATTTACTTTTTTATTTTTTTCGTTTTTAAATTTAATAATTATTATTTTTTAAAACTAAAAATTTTACCTTCAAATTTTACTGAATATCAAAGTGACTACATTTAATTTCAATTATCATCAATCATATTATTTTTTCTTACTTCATTTTGATTATTACTTTCATTTATATCATTTCCTTAATGTATTTTTTAAAATAATTTTTTTTAACTTTTTTAATTTAGTTTTTACAAGATATTTGTTATTATAACATGATAAGAATTAAATATATATCTTTTATAAAATTTAACTTTTTTTAATTTTAGATCACTTCTTCGGGTAAATTCATTTATATATGTGTGTAATAATAAAACTAAAATTAGAAAAAGATGACAACCTTCTTATTTCAGATATTGTTTATTTTAATCAATTTTATTTTGCCATTTTCTCATATATTTTTCTTAGATAATTGTTGAAAATTATGTGGAAATTTATTTATTATTTTCATTTTTTAAAACACTTTCCCAAATTTTGAAAAAACAAAAAATTTACCTTAAAACTGAATTATCAAATACGCCCATATTTAAATCATTTCATCATTGATGATATTGATTTTTTAAATTTCTTTCTTTAAATTCATCAATAATGCTATGCATTTCCTTAACTCATTTCTTTTCCTTTCTTTTTTCTTTTTTTTATTTCTTTGTTTATTTCAAAATAACTGAATTTACTTAACACTAATTTATTTTATTCAAACATAATAATTAAAAAAATACTTAATTAGAATTCAAAGGTCATTTTAGTAACAAATATAAGTAATGCTTCATAATTTATCGAAACAACGTAATACATGGAAAAAATATGTATGATTAATAAAATTAATATTTTATTCTCTTTGGTTCGACTTATATGAATTATACACACAATTTCTACAACTGTCGATATTTATCGGATCTAATGTATTTTGAGTTGTCACTATCTCAACATTTTATAAATTATATTTAAAAATTATTTAAACATATAGTTTAATTTTATTTAAATATAATAATTAAAAAAATTACTTAATTGGAGGTATTTTAGTAATAAATATAAGTAAGGATTTACAATTCATCAAATTTACATAATATGGGAGATAAGTTTTGTTTGATTAATACTATTAATGATCGATACTATTAATATCTAACTCTCTTTGGTTCGACATATATGAGCTATGCGCATGATTTCTATAATGTTGACAATTTTATCATGTCGAATGTGTTTTGAGCTGCCATCATCCCAATATTTTACAAATTTATTAATTCTCCGATGATAATGACAACACAAATTTATTAAACAAGGACTAGATCAAAGTTTCATCACATATATATTTTTCTATATTAGTACTATTTGTGTTTTGTTTAAAGATATGTTAAATATTAAGTATACGTAGTTGTAGTCACAATATATATATATATATATAGTATATATATATATATATAGATATTTTATGTATAATTTTAAGTTATCTATTTAAATAATTATTTAAATTCATTTTCAGTAATTTTTTTTAATTCAATTTTAAAATGCTTTTTAAAATGTAATGTAAAATAGTTCAATAATAACAGTCAAATTTCAAAATACTTTGATAAGTAGATATCGACATACTAAAGAAATATTACAAATTATATGGTTCATAAGTGTTGATCTTATTTCACCACAAACTAAGATAGTTACACAGTAATGTTATAATTTTGATAATTGTTAATTATTATGTTTTAAAAAATTAAACTTCATAATTAAATATTATATTTTTAAAAAAACACATATTTAAAACTACATATTTACAAAATTAACCTACATATTTAATTATTATGTTTTAAGAAATTGAATTACATAGTTCTATAATGTGTTTGAATTTTATCAATTCTAAAGTATTTTGACTTTTGATTATCGTTATTGAAATATTTTTCGAATTATATTTAAAAACATGTGTATATTATTAACATGAATTTTAATTGTCTCCTTCGGTGAAAAATTCTATATTAAATGAATAATTTTTTAAACATGTATATCCTAACGGGAAAATCCTTTTGGCCATAAATATTTAATGTGTTATTCGTGGCATAGTTATAAATGCCTTATCATCAATTATTTTTAGAAATATCTAATTATCAAAATAATATTATTTTTCTCTTGAAAAACGTCCATTATATTATAGACTAATCTATTTAGTTGATTATATTTAAAGAAAAATTCAACTATTTGTTTTTAAATCTATGCTTAACAAAATAATTAAGTATAATCTTAAGTAGAGAAGATAGTCATCTGTACTTATTATTAGTTAGAAATTTAATTGTTTTCTTCGATAAAGAAATTTATTTTAAATGAAAACTATTTTTTGCAAGGTGTGCATTAGTACCTTATGAACATCATTTTAAGGTACAATTCAAAAATACTTTTTTAAATAAAACGTGCAATTTTTTTTATTAAATGAACAATATTTATTTTTTAAAACAAATAGAATGAACTATACGCATACATAAAAAGATATTTTTCTTATTAATTGAACAAAATATTTAGATAATGATAAGTAAATAAATCCACAAATAGATGTTTAAGATTGAAATTAATCATTGAAATGAAAATATTTTTAAAAAAATTACATGTGAGAAGTATCAAATATATTACTGAACATTGTGAGAATTATCACATTAAAGAAAATTTCCAAATTACCTTAAATGCAATCAACTTATTTATAGCGTTATGCCATATTTTCACTGCAAAATATCAAAAACAATTATAACACGAAAATTATTTCTTATATTTTAATACACAAATTTCATCTAATTATTAAATTTCTCCCATAAAACTTATCTTTCCATATTTATCACATTAAAGTACAAACTTTATTAAAATAGATTTGTTATTATCATGAAAAATATTTGATTTATTCTAAAAGATGATTATGAGATAAATATTCAAATGAGTATATAGTGGGAAAAAAATCAGACAATATTATTTTAAATTTATATGATAGAGTACTAAATATACTATAATGAAATTAAAATAAAGAAAACAAATGTGATATTATTCCCAAAAAATTGTAGTATGAAGTTAGATATTATATATATATTTATTGTGTGTTCGATTTTAGAATTGGATGATTTGTATGTAAAAGAAATAAGTAAATGTTATTTTGCAAGTTCAAAATTAAAAAAAATATTGATAAAATGTATCCAGATATATCTTGTAGAATTACAAATTGTAAAATTTAATTTTATAAGTAATGGAAAAGAAAGGAGAAAAAATAACAAAAAAAAAATGAAAAAAAAGGAACAAAGAAAGAGAGAATTAGGAAGAATTTAAAGAAGATGAAGTTAGATTATAATGGTCTCATATTCTAAAGTTCATCAAATAATTTTCTTCACATAATTAATATTAATTCTAATTCATTAAACATAAAATTGTTGTTTACACGTATTTCTAGAAGTCTTAGAAATAAGGGATAATGCCCAAGTACCGCCTCAACCTATGCCCGAAATCTCAGAGACACACTTATACTATACTAAGGTCCTATTACCCCCCTGAACTTATTTTATTAATAATTTTTTTACCCCTTTTTAGCTTACGTGGCACTATCTTGTGGGCCCAACGATGGTTGACTTTTTTTTTCGAACTAGTGCCACGTAGGCTAAAAAGGGGTAGAAAATTACATATAAAATAAGTTCAGGGGGGTGGGGTAATAGGACCTTAGTATAGTATAAGTGTGTCTCTGGGATTTCAGGCATAGGTTGAGGGGTACTTGAGTATTTACCCTAGAAATAATAGTAATAAAGATTTGATTTTACTTTGAAAGAGAAGAAGGTTAAATTAGTCTTTTCACAATTCTGGCCAAATTCTGGTCATTTATCACTTCCCTTTAACAAATTGACCTTCAAAAAAATAACTCACTTTGCTATCTTCTCATAAGTGTACTAGAAAATTAAGTGTGACCAATAATGGAAAAAGTGAAATTATACTTTCAAATACTTACCATATAAGGAAATATGACATTCATTTTGGGACTGACCAAAAAGGATATTGTCCCATATAAAATAGGAAGGAGGAAATATATTATAATGCTTGCATTAATTATATTCGATAATATTTGATTGGCGCATAAACTTAGATGCTCCATAATATTTGATTTGGTGTATAAAATTAGATGTTCTATTTTTCTTGTAAAATTTATTGTAAATGCTCTAATTTTTTTATTTTTTTTACAAATATAAAAATTAAATCACAATATAATGGAAAAAAATTAACAATTTTAAAGAATGAAAGAAAGAAAAAAATAAAAAACTTGAATTATGATAATAAAAAAAAGTCAAAAATAATTTTATCTATGAAAAAAAAAATATATACATTTAACTTTGCTAGAAGGATCATACATAGTTAACATAAATCTTTTTAAAATTAAAAGTAAAAAAAAAATATATATCTAACACTAATTTTTTTTAACTTCCATTAGATGATAGATAGATATGTCTTATGAGCTCCTTCTGCAGTGGTAGAAATATATGAGAGTCATTCATATAACGATAAAAATGTATATGAATCATTTCATAACGAGAAATATTTTAGCTATAAATGATAAAGTTAAGGGCATATCCAACCCTTTTCCCTGTAATAAATAAGGAGTGATATGTAAAAATAATCGATTTATTTATGATTATTCCTTGGGGAGTTTGTTAATTCAAACATTCTTTTATTATATAAGAGATAGTTAGTGCTGAAGCAGATATGTCTTTGTTGATGTGCTTGATTCAACGTCTTTTTGAAGAAAAAAATAAATTTAATCTAGTATATTTTTTGAAATTATGGACTCTTTTTTAGTCAAGACTTTTATAATTCACGTGCCTGCTTCAATGTGTTACAAAATAAAATTCAAAAAATTATTTCTTTTATTCTACTTTAATTTAATTAGTGTATAATTTTTTTTAAAATTAGAGAATCTTTTTTAGCTTTGACTTTTAGTTCTCCGTCGACGTGTCTGCTTGAGCATGATTTTTAAAATTGAAAATTTATTTCTTTTGTTCTACTTAATTTAATCAGTGTATAATTTTTTCAAAATTATGGAATCCTTTACAGATATGACTTTTGAAATCGACGTGCATCCTTCAGTGTGTTTCGAAAAAAATAAAAAAATCTTAATTTTCTTCTATTTTAATTTAATTAGTGTGTAGTTTCTTCAAAATTATGGAATCCTTTAGCTACGAATTTTAGTTTAAGTCAAGATTTCATGCTGAAACAGACACGTCGACTTCAGCGTGTTCAGAATAATTTTTTTTTAAAAAAAATAACTTTTTATTTCTACTATAATTTACTTAGTTTATCATTTTTATCGAAATTATGGAATCTGTTTAGCTATGCATTTTAATTTTACATTCATATTCTTTAGTTATAACTTATTATTTTGAATGCCGGTAATATTTGTTTATATCATGTAACTACTTTGAGCAAAAAAATTCACGGCGGATGACGAAAAATATTTTAATTATAGACATCTTAATGAACCTCTTCACAATAAATTTGTGCAAAAAAATAATAATTAACCACTTAAATATCTAAAAATCACATTAAATTTATTCAACTTTCTGAATTCTACGTATATTACATAAATTATAATACTAAAATATTGAGCAGGTGCACCTGTATCTTGTCTTGTAAATAAATACAAGTAAACAAGATTCAAATAAATCATTTCTTATACATTGTACTATAACCTAGCCTATAAGCTATATAAATTCCACTAATTTAGATTTTAATTACTAGAAATTCATGTTATTTTAGAATATTACTTCTTGTGTCATCGACGGTAAAAAAATTTGAGATATACGCATTATTAATTTTGAGTTGTGTTTAGTTATTATCCTTAATTAAAGGAGTAATTGATTATTAATTTAGAACTCTAGTGTGTCAACTCTAACAAATCTTTCTAAAATAATAAAATCATAAATCCAAAATAATTCTCTAATTGAAAACTTCATCTTCTTGTATTCAATCCTTTTTTCCTTCTTCTTGCCGTTGTGAGTTCGTTTCACAATGCCTATCACCATATTGTTCAGGCATTCACATTTATGAATTTTAGATACCAATTACAAAAATTATAAAATCGATGGAATATTATTAAAACATAATGTATTTTAGAGTCAACTCTCTAAATGGTCACCCAAATTTAGAAATTGCTTTGAACTATCATTTGTGTTTCATTTAAGTTTAAAATATCAGTCGACTATTACTATTTTCCTCCAAATATACTCGACACTTCAGAAACCTTACTCTCTCCTAGTTGACATGACATGTCATTAAGGTCTTTTTTTTTAACAATAAACTAATATGATTCATTCAACTCATTTAACTAAGATAAGGATCATATTATTTTTAATATATAATATATGTCTAATTAGATTGGTTGCACTTTGCTCTTATAATAATGTATCTAATTAGTTTAACTCCATAATAATAATGTAATGAAATCAAGTCTATTTTGAACATAAAAAATTAATTTCGACAGACAATTAATGATAAAACGAAACAATAAATTAGGAATCTAGAACTAAACTGCATGGACTTTTCTCAGGTGATGAGTGATGACATAGCCAGCCATTTTTTTTTCTCTCTTTTTTATTTCCCTCTAACTTATGTCATAAAAATCAAAATTAACTTACAAAGTGATATTCTGAAATATACAATTTAAATTTTATTTGATCGTGACAATTTTTTGTAATCACATGATTTGTTATTTAAAGTATTTCAGATCTTTGAAAATTCTTATAGCTATAAATAAATATTACTCCCCACCCACCTACCCCGTCCTTTTAAGTCGTTTTCTAGCCAATAAAAAAATAGTACAAAATGTGTCGTTCTCACAATTAAGAAAGTATTTTTCCCAACTTTTAGTCTTGCTTTAATAAATTATGACAACAACTTTTCAAAAAAGCTATTCATTTTTCTTTTTCACCTTTTTAAAGAGTGTAGTATATCGTTGAATTAAGAGCGTTTTTTTAAGACAAAAGTAGAAAGCGTTGGGATAAAATAATTTTTTTAATTAAAATCAATGACTACACGAGGATCAAACTAAATACTGTAAGATATGAATATATTCAATTTTTTACAATAAAACTTACATATTTAAAAAATTATATAAAAAATAATAGAATATTTAGAAAGTGCTCAACAAAATTCTAATAAAAACATTTTTAATTTTCAAATAATTAGTATAAAATAAGTATTTTTGAAGGGATATCACATCCACACCCTAAAAAGGACAAATAGAATGATATCTAAGGAGTACGACATTAAACAAACACACTAGTTCAAATATTATTTTTTTCTCGTTGAATTGGGAGTGTTTTGGTAAGACCAAACAATAGAAGGGCGCCGTAGTAGAATGATCCTTTTTGGGTTGATTTGAGGTTAGATGGTCGACTGTATAATGATAAAATTAATTAATGTAAAAGAAAAAATCATAATGCGAAATCTTTAAATTTTAAAGATAAAACTTTTTTATTTAAAAATAACATAAAAAATAATTTACAATTGAATATATTTTTAATTATGAAATAAAACAAATAAATTAAAATAAGTTTTTAATTTTTTTAAACACGAAGTGTCACGTCTATACCCTAAAAAGACAAATAGAATGATATTTAGGGAAGAGCAAACCACAAGTTCAAAATAATCTTTCTCCGTCCAGTAAATTATGTTAAAAGTTAATGTCCATTTTAACTTGTTCACGCTTAGAAAATTAAGGTATAATTTATTATTTTATTTATAATATATTAAATTTATGGAAAAAGGTATAAATTATTTTTGAAATTTTGGAAATAATATAAATTACCTTTTATCCATCTATTGACTCCAAAATGTCTTTCTCATCCATTTATTGGCTCTAAAATAACCTTGTCAAAATTTCAATATTAACAAATTATTTAATGGTTTTAAAATTAAATTGTTTAAATATTTTTTAATATACTTGGCGCTCAATTATTGGTTATAATTTAATTTATTAATATAATTTTTAAACCAACCCACTACCCATTCATTACTAACTAAACCTCACCCAATTAATAAATCAATTATAATATCAAAATCGCCATAAACACTACTAGAACACGACAAAATTATAGATTTCTGAAAATGACATCCAAATTTATTCGAGTCCAAATCGAAGCCCCAATTAAATTTAACTTGAGCTGCTTATTTAGGAGGACACTTTTAATAGAATTCTCTTTCAACTTTGAATTTGAAATTTATGATTAAAGGTAAGAAGTAGTACATCCCGAATTAATTCATGCACTTTTTTTAAAATATAATTTTATAATATTTATGATTTGTTTTTAAAACCATTAATGTATTATTTAAAAAAAAAAGTTATATGTGAAGTAACATCACATAATTGAAATGAAAGAATAATTAAGATGAACATAGTCAGACTTTTAAGTTTTTATCGGTAATTTTTATTTAGACACTTGAATGTATGATAATTTACTTTTATAGATATTTTCGCCTCAAATTTTTAAAAAAACACTCATTGGCAGTAGCTTTCATGTTGTTGCATTAGTAATGTGACAGATTTATTAATTTGGTGAGGTTTAATTACTAAAGAGTAGGTAGTAGATTGATTTATAAATTATACAAATAAGTTAAACTATAACAAATAGTTGAATGCCACATATTTAAAAAAATAATAGTAATAGTTTAAATTTAAAACCATTAAATAAGTGATCAATTTTGAATCCAAAGGTGGATGACAAGGGTATTTTAGAGCCAATAGGTGGGTTGGAAAGGTATTTTGGAGCAAATAGGTGGATGGAGGGTAATTTTGTATCATTTCAAATACTTCAAAGGTATTTTAGGCCCTTTTCCGTTAAATTTATCATATTTTAACATGAGATAGCAAAATTAACATTCTAATTTATTGCTTTTAAATGTGTTTAATCGATACTCCTTCAATCTGAATTTATATGACATTTTTTATATTTTGAGAGTCAAACAACTTAATTTTGACCGAAATTTGCGCATGAATTCATCATTTTTTTAAAATGAAATTTATATATTTGTAAACAACGTAAAAAAGTACTATGAGTCACAATAATTGATAATTCAAAATGTTTGAAAGATTAATGAAAAATTTACGATCATAGATAAATGTGTTTTACTATTAAAATTCGAAAAATGACATAAAATGGGATGAAAATAATACTAAATAAATGACATATTTTACTTTTTTATGAATTTGATGTTCAATAAATGAACTCATCATAATATTATACTTCTCAAATGATGTTATTTGATTTGACGCGAAATTGTTATCAAGGTGACATGTGCAAGGTCCAAATCGATTGTTGTTCAGTTTTATTCCGTCGATGTTGAAGGTCAAACACAGCACCGGCTGGCGCGGATTTTTTATTTTCCTAATTAGTGGTCAATTCTCCAACATTATCAAATTCTCTTTTGCCCCTATTTAATATATGGTCATTCAAACACATGTTTATTTTCTATATTTCATAAAAATAAATCATGTGTCACTTTGGTCGGAATTTTTTAATCTAGCAAATTACTATAGAACCTAATGTTAGGTTAATAATCATCCTAGTTCATACAATATGTTCCACTAATTTTTACTATTAATATTATATGCTCTGACCATAATTCTTATTGACTCCTTCTAATTGACTTTTTAAAGAAATTTTTAATTAGTTTATGATAATCGACATGAAGTCTATATATCCTAGTTTAACTTAACGTGTCTTCTTTCAATTGACCATGCAATTTAAGAATTTTAAATATAATAACATTTGAATTTTCATGATTATAAACATCTAGAGGTGTTACGTGTGTGTGTGGGGCATGTCAAAAATTAGTATCCCACTCTTTTAAGATGTGATTGTGTTGGAGTAAACACGATCAAATAATTAAGTTCACATGGGTGTGGGTGTAATTAAACTGTCGATAGTTGAACGAATAAATTACGCTAAATTTAAAGATATTTAGATAGTAGACTATCTTTTCTAAATCAGTTAAAAATAAAAATATATAAAAGAAGATTAAATTTAAGATGTTACTTTAACACTTAACAGCATAGATGTGCATATCATTGCCAATCATTTGCCCGTGGAGGGATATTTTTTTTTTTTTTGCATTTGTCTCGAATATTATGGTCGTTACATCAAAAATAATTTTAACGCTAATTAATTAACATCAATAATTTAATTATCGTTAAATATATTTTTTTTAAAAAAAACTAACACACTTTTTAAATATTTCTAAATTTTATAACGTTGTATAATATGCATATTTATTACTGTTGACCACTTCTTTTTTTTTTTTTAATTGTAGTGGTATATAGTGATCTTAGATATTAAATATATATCTTCAAATGCAATTGACACTTTATTAAATATTTTTAAAATCTGTAACAATATTTTCTAATATGCATATTTAATAACACTAACCACTTTGTTTTCTGTATTTTTTTGTAGTGGCGTATATCTATAAAACTTAGCTATTTTTGGGTAAAGGAAACAGTTCAAAGTAAATCTATAACTTCTTACATATATAATTTTGATAAATTAATGAAGAGTTAATTTTATACAGAAACTTTATTACTTAATTACTCTAGCTCCAAGTAGAGAGCAAGTTGACCTAGCCATTATGCCCGTATACTCGAGTGTGGAACCAAAAGGGCAACAATTTTTTTTTGAATTTCCAAAAGGGCAACTCAATATATTTTGATACCAAAAGGGCAATATTTTGTCAATATCCCTAACAGTGTTAAATAAAGGGCAACTCAATATTTTTTTTTTATTATTGTATCATTGTTGTTTCTTAATATGATAAATTTAACATGTAAAGTTGTCTTTTTTTTGCTTCGAAATCATAAACAATTAGAGATTTCAAATAAACGATTTTGAAGCAGAAAAGACAATATACAAATATTTTGTAAAGAAAAAAATGCAATTTTTTAAAAGTAGGCCGATTTATGCCTTACAAGGCTCGTGAATTTTTGAATCTTACTTTTAAAACCCTTTATTTAACACTGTTAGGGATATTAACAAAATATTGCCCTTTTGGTATCAAAATATACAAAATATTTGTATATTGTCTTTTCTGCTTCAAAATCGTTTATTTGAAATCTCTAATTGTTTATGATTTCGAAGCAAAAAAAAGACAACTTTACATGTTAAATTTATCATATTAAGAAACAACAATGATACAATAATAAAAAAAAAAATATTGAGTTGCCCTTTATTTAACACTGTTAGGGATATTAACAAAATATTGCCCTTTTGGTATCAAAATATATTGAGTTGCCCTTTTGGAAATTCAAAAAAAAATTGTTGCCCTTTTGGTTCCACACTCCCGTATACTCCCCCTTTAATTTGTTTCATCTATTTTAACTTAGTACGAAGTTATAAAAAATTTAAAATTACATCAAATATCTATAAAAAAAAATTAAGCTAATAATTTTAAACATGTCATGTGAAAAATTTAAACTAAAAAGTTGCTACAGAAGGGAATTAAAGAAGACATTCTGCTTTAACTAAACTAAAAAAAAGAAGGTTAAGACAAACAAATTGAAACGACTGATGAATTGAGTAATTAAGCAACCACATTTTCTTTACTATAGTGAATTTGTCTTTCACGACGATATATATACGTAAACCATCGATTAATAATTAAGAATCTAACTTTCCTCTCGACGTAACCAATAAATTGCATGCGTACGCACATGAACTGAGCAACTTCATCATATATATACCATGCATGCAACGAAGACAAATAATTAAATTACACTCCTTGTATATATTTATAGAAATGACAAGACAAATACACTTGAGAAAATAACCACCTTGCATTAATCAATGATCAGTAGTTGATTATATATATATATATATATATATATATATATATATATAATCTGGCTCAATGAAACCTTCTTAAGATCATTCTTAAATTAAAAACAACAACTTATTCATTAACTAAGATATTACTTATAAAGACTTGCATGCTCATATATCACTGCTTGCATATATATACTATATATTTTTCCGGCAAAAACAATTACGATAAGAAAACCGGAAAGGATTACTACGTACGTAGTCGACAAAACTCAACTAGCATAGGTACCAATATGCTGCTGCTTAATTAACCAATTTATAGTTAAAAGTTCCATAGGAAGGATTGTTGAGAATAATGTTCATCGTCACCATTGCCAGTATCATCATCGTCATAATTAGGAGTTGTTCTTTGCGGAAAATGTGGTGGTGAATAGAGATTACTCGATAAATTATCGAGTACTCCTGCTCCTCCTCCTCCTCCTACTCCGGTATAATATGGATCACAAAAAAATTCAGGTGGAGGCCCACTTGCATTATATGAATAGTTTTCCATCATATCATTATGAAAAGCCCAATCCATTTCAGCAACAGTATTACTAGTGCCCATTTGGACCACCCTATCACAACTAGTTGTTGACAGTGAAATCTCATCTTTCTCCATATTTATCACGTGTGAATTAATATTTCCAATATTGCCCTCGTGATCATGAT
Source organism: Solanum corneliomulleri (assembly GCA_027704805.1). NCBI lineage: Eukaryota > Viridiplantae > Streptophyta > Magnoliopsida > Solanales > Solanaceae > Solanum > Solanum corneliomulleri. The sequence goes on along the minus strand of JAKWIY010003057.1, from coordinate 40,083,051 downwards.
CATGATCATCACGCCGTATCTCCTGTACCACTGACGGCGAGTAATCATTCGCAAATCTAGCTGCTACAGCCTGTATCTCCGCGGGCGAAAGCCTCTGTCCTCCGGATATATCCGGCGGACTGTCAGGAAAATTAAATTTGGCTTTGGGCCCGCGGAGGCAGAACTGTGCAGCGTCAAAAGCCCTTGCGGCTTTTTCTGCAGAATCATACGAGCCCAACCAAATCCTGTCGCGGCTGTTTGGCAATCTGACTTCAGAAACCCATTTCCCCCATTTCCTCAACCGAACTCCTTTGAACTTTGGCTGATCATGAGTAGAATTGTTTTCCATGGATATTGTTGAATTAGAGGATTATTATGATGAGAGTGGACCCAAGAGATAATTAAGACCATTGGAGGGAAGTTATTAAAAACAGTTCAGATATTTATATGTATGTATTGATGAAGGAAAATAGGGCCGGTGGTGACATTTGTCAAAATTGGTCCAAAGTCATGAAGCGTGTGGACATTTAAAAATTCAAGCTGCAAGTCCAAATGAGCGTAAACAGAGTGTTTCATGGCTCGGTGGGAGAAACCAATTTTTGTGAGCTATTTAATGACGTCACATCTTGATTTGGTCAATCAATATTTTCACAAAATTAACCTTCTCCTAAATACCCTCGGTCTCGTAGGTGAAATACATCCCTGAATAATTTTCGTCGCATTTATAAATGTTTTCAATACTTTTATTAATAAAACAAGAGTTTAAATCTACTTAATAAGTCATGTGGTTGATCAATGGTGTATTATAAGTTTAGTTAGTGAACTAAAATTAAAGTTATTAATAGTTCATAGACGAAATTAATAATTTGCACTAAGTTCAACAGTGTTTTTTCAATATTTCTCTATTTTAAATTAAAAACTAATTAACCGGGTTATGTTACGAGGTAGATATTATTTTTGTCCTCTCACCCTAAATTACCTAAAAGTAATTTTAAGTTGAGAATTATGTTAATTCTATCCTAGCATATGTGGTAAAAAAGGTTGTTGAAAACATATGATTTAATTTCTTTCGCACGGTTATTTTATTAAATGGTTGTTGAAAACATACGATTTCTTTGGCACGGTTATTTATCAAACGGGAAAAAAAGGATCTTTGATCCCTATAACCGATAAGCAGTAATGTAAAGATGAATCGTGACCTAATTCAACCTCAAAAGTTAGCTTATGAAAGAAGAATTGTTCAAGTTCATATAAGGAGACAAAATTTCATCGCTTTTTCAATGTGAAAATTATACGCCGAGATCTCGTTAACTGGAGCGTGGACACTCTAATATGGGGGTTCAACAAAGAAATTGAAATAGGTTTGACTCTCATACCATGTAAAAATGGATCTTGAGCCTAACTCAATCTCAAAAGTTAACGCACGAAGAAAGGATTGCCCAAATCTATAATAAAAGATAAAATATTTTAAAATAATTTTTATTATATGAGAAAATTAAAAGGAATGTTATGCTTGAAAACACGGAAAATTTACATATTGCATCGGATGATTTACATCCAAGCAATTAACGTAACATATGTCTTGGTTTCATATTCTATCACTTCTTAACTATATAATATATATAGTTAAGTATTTGATGCATATTTTTAATTCATTAAATCAGTTAATTATAGTAAATTAAATTAATGTGAATAAGTTTGTTTTTCAGCAATTGAAAAGTAAAAATAAGAATAATACATATACCAATCTAATGTGCCTTTTGTATACATGTTTATACTTAACTACTGTGGTCAAGTGATTTGTACATTAAGCTAACCTTCCGTCCAAGATGAGTCATTCAACTTGGGTAAGATTAACTCAAGCATGACATAAATTTTAGTTATTACACTTTGTAAAAAATATATTCATCAAACAATTTCGTCAAAATGTAATTCCCATATTATATTCACACATTATGATTCAATATAACTAGTTCACGAATCAAATTATTACACATGCAAATAATTTTAAAATATAGTGCGTATAATTTTTTGATACTATATTTGATTGAGTATATTCCGATATATTAGAAGGCTTGAAATTAATTTTACTATAATTTTAATGTTATTTCTGTGCCACATTCAAACTGGGATGACAATCTCTGATCGATTGGCTATGTCACTAAATAATGTTGTACGATTTACTCTTCGTATCATGATTTCAGCGCTAAAAATAAAATATAATTTCATATTTTTTTAAAGGTATCTCACATGATATATTAAGATCACAAGTAGAAATGGAATAAAAAAAAAAAGTAAACGACAACAACGAAGAAAAATATTCTTCAACTATAATGCATATGATTTCTTGATACTACATTTGGTTGGTTTTTTCAGGTTAATAAAAATACTTGAAATTAGTTTTACTATAATTTTAATGTTATTTCTATCCTACATTCAATGTAGGATGACAATATCTTGATCCATTGGCTATTGGCTATGTCACTAAGAGTTTTGATTGACATTGCTACTAAAAACTGTTAATTTTTAGAACCGATTTTTAAAATAACTTACCTGAAAAGTATTTTTTTTAAAAAAAAATTGTGTTTGGCTATTTATTTTTAAGAAATGTTTTGGAGAGTCAACAATACGAAAAAGGACAAGTATAAATGTGTTTTAAGATTATTTTGTAGAAAGAAATTATTTAACTATCTAATAAATAAATTTAATTAAATTTTTATTTTGATTAAATTAAAATATACATAATCAAATTATTAATTAACATTATATATAAATAAATAAATAAATAAATTATTAATATAATGTTAAAATGATGATTTACATATAACTAAAAATAGGAAAACTAAAGCGGTTATGCAAACTTATATTACTTAATTACTCATCTAGCTAGTTTGCTATAATTATCGCTTGCGACTAACATTATACATTAATAATGTGGATTGACTTCGAGTTTATATAATTAGTCACATTTGTATATTCAAGTTTTTGAGTATTTTAAGTTGAAATCGGATAATTTAAGTTGATTTGGCGCTTTCCATCAAATAAAAGGAATATATGATGAAATTAGTAACGACAGAGATAAAACTAACTTTACTTTAATGATAAAGACATATTCAACCAATAAAATAAAATTAATGAATATTTTTAACTTTTTACCTAAAAAAAAGTTGTATGTTAAATTTATAGTACGTGTCCAAACAGAAAATTCTTTGACTTTGATACTTGAGCCTTGAGGTAAATCTCGTAAGAAGTACTAATAGAATGTTAAATTCAAAACATATGCTGCTATAACAATTTAAGTATTTTATATATCTTTAATTACTTGTTCACTTTTAAATTAGCACATTTATTAAGAAAGTAACGATTGTTATAGTGAATTTATCATTTTATTTCTATTAATTATGAAATAGATGAATTAAAAATTTAGAATTTTGTAAATAAACCTACTTTTTTTCTTTAATAGTGCTAGTTTGTTCTTTGTGGTTATTTCAGAGAAAAAATATTAAATCATCTTTAAAATGATAGCAAAACTTACTTTAACACTCGATTATATGAACATTTTAAACACCCCTTAATAACTTTCAGTGAGTGCACTCACTCACTCACCTATAAGTGTGTGAAATAATAATTAAAAAGAAATCGAATGATAAAATAATACCTATGCCATTTTTCATTGGTCAATAAATAACTATTGTTTTACTTTATTTTTATAAATTAAAATTCTAAATAAAATTTGTAGGTTCCTTTTTAAAAAAAAGAATGTTTCGATTTTTTTTTAATTTTATTGTCTTTCTCAAATATCTTTGTCTCATTGGATCACTCTTTATACTTCTGTTCTTCTATATTAGTTAGTTCTTCCTTCTTCATCATTTCTCACCTCACTAATTCTTCATTAGTCCATAAAATTTAGCAACAACATCATATTATTGAATGTTAATATTCTTGAATTTTGAATAGCTCATTTTAAATTCTATCTATTATGATGAAAATTGTGTGTCTATCAACTTTCTTATACAATCTTTATTTTCATTTCAGTTGTCAAGAAAAATATAGGTAAAAATACAATTTCCCCAATTAGATTTATGGGTGATGGAGAGGTTTCGAAGAAAAAGAGTAATATATATACTACTTTTCTTAAAACAATTAATGAATCATGAAGAAAAAATAAAATATTGAAGGCTAGAAATGATGGGCAAAAAAAAATAAAAAGGCCAGAAATGGTGAAAATCAAAAAGAAGAAAGAGTGTGTATTTTTGATCGGGGGAGAGGGGGGGGGGGGATTGAAGGAACATGTTAATTTTTTTTAAAAAAATAATGAGGGTCCATATTTTAAATTCTGATCCTAGAAAATGCATTTTCTAATAAATTGATTGATTAGTATATGAATTTTAAAGTGTTTAAGGAAAAAGGTGAATAAGCAATAAATAAATAAATAATAATAATATTCTGTTCATATGACTGTGATGTGATGCTTACAAGGCTCTAATGTGACAAGTGAGAGTGGTATCATGGTGTTACTGAATTTATTTGAAAAATATTGGGGTGGGGGTGGGGCGGGAGTGTTATTTTTTTAAAAAAATCGACTTAACATATGATTTGAAGAGACATTGATTTTTCAAATAGAATCGCCACTTATTTTTTAAAAGAAATTAAGAAAAGTTATTAAAATTTCAAAAGATTCAAACAGAATAAAATCATTTTGAAATCCAAAGGGGTCCCCGAGCCCAAGAACAAGTTGTATACATGTTGTATACATCATATAAACACTTGGTGTATATTAGTTGACAATGAAAAATGGGCCAAAGCCCCAAATGAAATTACAGCAGGTCCTAGCAGAAAAATGTGTCCAAAAGACCCCAAAAATGGGCCAAGCCCATTTATGGCTTTGGAAAAATTACACGATTAAGTTAACTTATACTATTTAATTACTTATCATAGTTATAGTTTTCTATAATCATCACTCAAGACTAACATTATACATTAATTATGCGGGCTGACTTCAAGTTTGTATAATTAGCAACATTTTTATATGTATAATTCGCCAGAATATACAAATATATATGTATAATATACAATAACCTAATCAATATACATATACAATTCACCTCTCTCCCACTCTCTTCCTTCTCGCTCGCTTCTCTCCTCCCTATAATATATAGCTACGAATTGTAACTATCAAGCTATAGATATTGAGAGTAATTAGGCAATATTTAGTAGCTATATGTGAAAGTTTCCTGAAAATTTTACAATGCTTGGCAATTTTTGATAGTTGTATGTGAAAGTTCCCCTAAAAAATTTACAATGCTTGCTTTCTATATTTAATCACAAAGTGTTATTTTTTTCAATAAAAAAAAAACAAAAGAACAAAAACAATTGTAGATTTTTTTTGAATTTTTTTAAGTCAATTACATATAATAAAATAGTTTTTTGCTAGAACAGTTATCCACCTTACCATTTACAAACGATTTAAAAGTAACTTTCAGAATGCACAAACAAGCACTTTAACTATCCAACTTCTAAATAAATAAACACGCATTTTAATAATGATATGTAGGACATGTGTGTCTATTTTGTTCAACTTTATACAAGTTAAAATGTTTACTTGTGCACCCCCAAAGCTGAAAAACACAAATATGATTCGAAGCCAAGTTAAATGACATATTTATGTATTATGCCTTTAGAATTAGAGTGAAGCATCATATAATCATGATAAACATAATGAGTATACTGCTTATGTTAATTGACATTGTAGGATATTAGAAAGGGTAAATACTTACATTCTATGATATTATAACTTTTTAATATTTAATTCTCTCACATTTTTATCATTTTAATGATTTTGATATATTATATGACAAATCAAAATCAAATAATTATATCAAGATTACATCTTCTTTTATTTTCTTAAACTTAATGTCCAATGAGCGAATTTAGTAGATAGTTTATGAAGTAAGTGTGATTTTTTCGCAAAACTTGATATTTTTATGTATATATTTTTTGGAACTTAATCTAATATAAACTTTTGACACCCTTGCTAGTGATTTACTCGATTGAAATCTAACTCGTCTTTCACTTCTATCGCTATAAAGTCAAAATATAATAAACAAATTGAGACGGGGAGTTGGGGAGCATCATACCATCACCCCGTCCTTCTCTATCTCTCCTGGAGTATTTTTATTTCCATTATAATAAATAAATACACTTTGTTAAGTAAAGGAATTAAAAAGAAAGAAATAAGAGTTGAGGGATCAGCTTTAAAATCTGATAATACATGAAGCAAACTATAGGAAATTAGTGAAACCAAAGTAAAGAAGGATTATTATCTTCCCCAAATCACTTACCATAATATATGAACACCACATTTGGCACATCTAGTTATATAACAATATATATAAAAGTAAACAAAAATTATTGTCTAACAATATTACATCACTATCAAAGTCATCATTACAGAAAACATAGCCTAGTTCAAATTTTCTCCATACCATGAAACTGATCAACAATTGCAGCATCTGATACACTTTCAAATACTTCATTTTCGATGTAACAGACTAAACAATCATTGAATAAATCTTCACCAATTGTTTTGCGCATTTCATTTTTGATCTTTTTTCACAAAAGAGAATGATCTTTCCACACTTGCATCGGCAACAACTGGAAGAATCAAAGTCAACTTCAAAAGCAAATAAACCAATGGCCATGTTAAATGGAACTTTTTCTGAACAAACATCTTAGAAAGATCGCCAAGTCCCTTCAAGTTTGAGAACTTATTGTCACACTGTCGCATATAAACGATGTAATTATCAAGGTGGCAACTCAGTTCTTGAAGTTTGTCGTCACTAAATTCATTTGGATAATATTTCATTCCAAGAATGCTTCAAATCATTTCAAGTTCAACAATACAATAATTTAAATTGATAATTGATCCCCAAAAAAAGAATCAAGTTCTTTTCTTTTACAAGCAGAACCAATGGTAACAAGTGTATTTCGACTAAAACAATGATCCAATCTTCACGGGATAAGGTGTGCATACTCGCTATCTCTCAAAACTGTGAAATTACATTAGATATATTGTTATTGTTGTTGGACATCAATAGAAATACTAAAAAGATGAGATCTTTCAAAAACAATCTCGATAAAGTGTGTATAGCCGCTACCTTCCCCAGATTCCACTAGTAAAATTACACCGATATGTTGTTGATGTTGTTACAAATACTGATTAATTTCAAGTTATTTTTTTCTAACTTTCAGCCTTTACTTCTCATGAAACACAGATTGAAAAATACTAAAAATTCTAGGAATATTTTCTCCATCTTCACAAGTAGGGATAGTGTGTACATACTAGCTATCTCTTAAAACTTCTCTTATAAAATTACATTAGATATATTGTTATTATATTGTTAAATGTATTTGACATCACTTGAAATACTAAAAAGACGAGAGTTCTATTAAAAACAATCTCGATAAAGTGTGCATATTCACTACCTTCCCCAGATTCCACTATAGAATTACACCAATATGTTGTTGATGTTGTTACAAATACTAAATAATTTCAGTTATTTATTCTAACTTTCAACCTTTAAACACATATTGAAAAATACTAAAAAGTCGAGGGTTTCTCGAAAATATTTTCTCTATCTTCACAAGTAGGGATAATATGTGCCTGCTGGCTACTTCTCAAAACTTTGCTTGTAAAATTACACTAGATATATTGTTGTTGTTAAATGTGTTTGACATCACTTGAAATACTAAAAAGAGATGAGGGTTCTATCAAAATCAATCTCGATAAAGTGTGCATGGTCACTACCTTCTCCAGATTTCACTAGTAATTTTGGCCATAGAATAAAAGTCCCGCTCCTATGCAATAGCTCACAAACCACATAGGAAAGGTAAGCTATACTAGGCAAGCTTGGTGCAACAAACTCGACCCAGAAGGCAAATCCACTTGTAAAATTACACCTATATGTTGTTGACGTTGTTACAAATCCTAAATAATTCCGAGTTATTTATTCCAACTTTCAGCCTTTACTTTTATCATGAAACACAGATTGAAAAATACTAAAATAACCTTGAAAAATATATATCCTTCAATACTAAAATAACTTTCAGCCTTTACTTCAATGGTTACCAATTCGAGCTCGATGGTCGAAAGAGAACTTTCGTTTGCTGCTTCTCTTTGACGCCGTTGTGTGTCTATTTTTCTTCTTTGTTTTCCTATGTATCCTATGTTTTCCTATTACTCTTTTTCTTTTTCCCCTTTTTGTCCCCCAATTAAAATGTTCAGATTTCCACTCGAACAAAAATACTATAGTAAAATTAACATTATTTGAAGTTAAAAAATAAAAACAGAAGTGCTAAAAAATACTAATGGATGTCATTCATTGTTACATAGGACTGTGGGTATAATTTTTGAAGGTATTTTAGGTGTTTTTTTTTTTTTTTTGACAACATCTGTTTGGCTGTGGAATTTAGAGCCTGTTTGGCTCAGCTTAAAAGCTGGTCAAACTGACTTAAAAGCTGGTTTTTGACTTATTTAACTGTTTGGCAATACTCAAAATAGCTTATTTTAAGCTAAAAAAAACTTATTTTAAGCCAAAAAGTTAAAAGCTGGGGTAGGGGTGCTTTTTTTTTTTAGCTTATAAGCTGTTTTAAGTTGACCACATTTTTATGTTTATTCCCTTAATATTTTTATACAATCTCCAATTACCCATATAACCCTAACATCTCTTTCTTCTATTTTTCCCTTTTCACGTTGGCCTAACAACTTCAGCACTTTTATCCAAACGCATAACTGCTTATTTTAAAAATAAGTTTCAGCACTTTCAAAAGTACTTTTTTAAAGCTGCTTTTATTAAGCCCATCCAAACGGGCCCTTAGTTTGTTTAAAACATAAGCTAGTACGGTTGCGTATCGATTGGTTCGATTCGGTTTTAAAGTTTATCGGGTTATTAGTTATCGATTTGTAGAGATGCTAAACCGTTGCAGAAACATTAAGATATTGGCTTATTGGTTATTGATTTATCGGTTTTTTATTATTATGGGTTTAACTGTTAAGATTTGACACAAAAAACATACATTGAAAATCACTTGGAAACAAGGTTACAAACCAAATAAATCATGCACTTGTGTTCACAAGTTACGTCTTTTTCAAAAGCAAACACTTTTACATTATAGAATAACTAAAAAAAGTCTGAGACAACTAAAAATAAAGTAGAAAATCAAACTTTAAGTCGAAGACTTTTTATACAAAATAGTATAAATATAATTATTTAATTTATTATCGGATTATTGGTTAACTCATTAAGAAAAAACTTCAAACCGTTAAGAACTAATAACTCGATAACAAATAAAATTAAAACCGTTATCAAAATCACTAAACCAATAATCCAATATTATAAACTAACAACTTTTTATCAATTCTGCTTACGAATAATATGGAACTTACACAGTATTTTGGTAAAAGAAGCAAAAGCCATTAAACGTCCCAAATCAAACGGCGCACACAGTATTCAGTAACCGACTGAATGAGAGAGAAAAAGATTTTTGTCATATTGTCAAAAGCCAAAAGCTAAGGTCTCTTTTTTCCTCTAAAACAGAAGTGTAACGTATGAAATATGGTTTTATATTGATAAGTTCTTTTTTTTTCTTTAGTTCATTTGGGGGGAAATAGAGATGTTTAGAAGAGATCAGCCGACCGATGATGTTCCGGTGACGGAGCAAGCTTCTTCTAACGAAGAAACTGGACTGGAAGGTGAGTAAACTCTTACCTGTATCTTCTAATTTCATCTGTATTTCACCGGAATTTCAGGACACTAGTTCATGTAATGTGGACTGTATCTGACTCATTTTTTCCCTCATTGGCTGTAATGCAGAGCCTATGCGGCAGTTGTCGGTTGGCACTGAAGCAGGATCTTACCCTGAACGGCCTAACGAGCCTGATTGTATTTATTACTTGAGGAACGGAATCTGTGGCTATGGCTCTCGTTGTCGGTTTAATCATCCTCGTGATCGGAGTTTGGTAATTTTTGTTATAAGCCACATAATAATCGTGTAGTTTTAGGGTTCATTTTGAGGTATTTGTGTTTATTATGATGCCTGATCACTTGATTTGCTTTGTTACTGTTCAATTAAGAAATCATTTTTTTTTCAATCGTTAATCTGGATTTTTAAATGTCTATTTGTTAATCCTTTAAAATTGCACTTCTTATCTTTAGTGAAGTCAGCATGAAAGATTTGAAATTTCATGTATCTAAACTGATAACAGGCTGTGGGAGAAAGAAGAGCTACTGGAGGAGAATACCCTGAGAGAGCTGGCCAGTATGTTTGCCAGGTAGTTCCAGTAAATGTGATAGAAATCAGTTTGAAATTTGGCGTTAGTTTAATGATCAAGTTCGAGAGAGAAGATGTGTTTTTGGATTTGACTATCTTTTGTAAAATAATTTTTTTACTTTATTTGCTGACCCTGTACTAATGGAGCTGCCCTTTTTGTTAACAAATCAATATATGTGCTTTTCCGTTGTATCATATATCTAATATGCTGAATGACATCAAATGTTGTCCTAGCATATAAGTAAGTGGCTTATAAAAATAATCATGTTTTAGTATCTAGTATGCTATTTATGATGTTGATAATGATGAGATTTCTCATCTTATCTTTCAAATGCTCTATGAATTAATCAGATTTGCTAGACTCTGTCATAATATTCTTCATTTATCTGTATCTTGTAAATGTTTCGCCTCAGAAGTATTTAGCAGTGAATTATCTTTCAACCGTCCATTTTCCAATTTCATTGCTTATACTTGTATCATTTTCTTCCAATTATGATCGATCATTCTTTTACAATGTTGGTGCATGTGATGAACTAAAATAGAAAAATATGGTCAATATTCATAGCTGACCCCAGCTTGAACTGAGGCATAGAAGTTGTTGTATGATAAATCACTTTTTTTTTTCCAGAAGCTATGATTGATTACTATTTGGCATGTATCTCTTCCTTTAGCTCCCCATCTTATGACATACAAAAGCTTGCAGTTATTTGTTATATATATTTCCAAAAATTTCTTGATTTCCCAGAATTGGGCACTTGGTTGACTCAGCCCTCTCACGAGTCGTCTGTTTGCTGTCTGCCCAAAGAGAAAGACCTCTTTCTCTGTTTTAATGTTGCGTATTCTTCCAAAGTCACTGCTAGAATGTTATAAGTTAATTTTTGTCATTCTGTTCTGCGTTCAATGTTATGCTACTAAGTTCATACTTCTGTTTTTTAATAATTATTTCTTTTGGTCTTTTGGAATAGACTGTTGAATTGGGCTACTCGTAAGTGCTTTGTTTAAATAATCGGATTTAATTCTACTTTTTATCATGGGGATGCTAGTTTCAAGCTTCCGAGACTTTTCACCTTACCTTGATCATCTGTTCACTTGGCGTGAGGTTATGATTTCCGTGTAGTGAATCCAGCACTTCTTTAATTCTATCTATTCAATTCTTAGTGGAAGTTTCCAGTGTCTTTATCTCTATTATGTTTAGTGTTCCAACACATGAAATGTTTGGTTTTGACGAGTTCATTTGTGTACAGTCCATTTTGAAAAGCGTTAAGTCTTCTGTCGCCTCTTCTAGTATTAGCACTAGGTTTGTCTGCATACGCTATATTTTCTAGACCCTACTTGTGGAATTACAATGGATCTGTTGTTGTTTTTGTTGTTACCATTTTTTCATGTTATACGCTGAAGATGTTGTTGTTAAGAAATTTTTCCTTCTACTTTGTGATTTAATTTTTAAAATGTGAATGCTATTACTACCTGAATGTGTGGTTTAGATAAGTATACAGTTGAAACCTACTATATTTTTTCTGATCTATTAGTTGTCTTGATTTTAACAGATTTAGCTATTTTTTGGATTTTGCCTTGTATGTTACCTGTTGAAAAAAATTCCTCTGGTTTACTTTAATCACTAATCAGAGAAAATAATGATTCGTCTGCTATAATATTCCATTTCTTATCTTGTACTGTGTGATCTAGCATCTGAACCTATTTTATTCCGAACTGTGATTTACATTCTAAGGCTTTCTAATATATGAATTGCTGCTAATTAACTTAAGTCTGTAAAGTTAGATGGCTATATGTCATGCATTTGAAATTCTTGCAAAACTTTCATGTATAAGACTGTAATGTTCACTGTTATAATGCTAGTTGTTCCTGGTTATGACTTACAGTACTATATGAGGATGGGGATGTGCAAATTTGGTGCTTCCTGCAAATACCACCATCCAAGACAGGGAGAGGAATCTCCAAGCCTGGTGATACATAACATTTTTGGTTACCCGTTGCGACCGGTCTGTCTTCTTTTTATGTTCATTATGTTTCTGTCTCCTTGTATTGCTACCTCCATTCGCTTGTGTTTTTGATTCTTTTGTTGGTCTCCGTTGGAGCGTTTGACCCTTAAATTATCTTTCTGATTTGGTTCATTGAGTTCGTCACAGAATGAAAAGGAATGTGCACACTATATGAAAACAGGGCACTGTAAATTTGGTATCATTTGTAAATTTAACCATCCACAACCAACTGGTGTGCAAGTTCCAGCATCAGCAGCTGGACCTTTTCCTTTGCCAGCGGTTGTTCCACCACCGGCCACTTATCCAGAACTGCAACCTCTTCCTGTTGATTCAGCTGAACAATATGGAATAATTACTGGCAACTGGCCAGTTATAGGGCCTGCTCTGCTTTCAGATTCCTATATTCCTGACACATATGGTCCTATGCTTTTTCCCCCTGAAGTGGTTCCCGTGTCGGATTGGACTCCTTATCTAGTATGTATATTATTAGTGTTTGTGGCAGCTGTTGATATAGATTTTTCCTGAAATGCATTATTTATCGGCAAGTATTAAATTATCTGGTGCAGGGTTCTACTAGTCCAGTGCCATACCAAACTACTCAGTCTGCAGCTGGAGCAGGTCCAGGCCATGCCAAACTTCTCACTCTGCAGCTGGAACAGGTCCAGTGCCATCCCAAACTACTCAGTCTGCAGCTGGAGCAGGTCCAATTTATGGTCATACACGACTATCTGCTTCAGCACCTGCCTACGCAAGCCCATATGCATCTCTTACTGCTTCTCGTGGTGCTTCAAGCAGCATCCAGGATGGACTTGCATTTCCGGAAAGACCTGGGCAGCCTGAATGTCATTATTACATGAAGTATGGGGATTGCAAATTTGGATCTTCATGTAAATACCATCATCCACCTGAGTCAAGTGGATCAAAGGCAGCTCTTATCCTCCGTGCTATGGGTCTTCTTCCTGACCTGTAAGCAACTTGCCATCTAATCCTTAGATTGAAATTCTTCACTGCAATTTAATGCTATATCTTGTGGTCTTGCTTGTAAGTTCATATTATAACAAGTCATCTACCTACATTCCCTTAGTGTTTCTAAGTACAAATTTGCAATTTCCTGTTCTGTTGGAAAATTATTGACAATGAAAGATAACTCAGATGTGCTCCTTTCGAAGTACAAATTTGCAATTTCCTGTTCTGTTGCGTGCAAGTTCTGACAGTTGATGCAGGAGTTCTCTTTGTCAGTCTTCTGTCATTTTTTATTGTGTTTATAATAGTGGAACCGGGCATGTGCTTAGTCCGGGCATAAACTACATTAAAAATTATATTTGCAACTTCTTTTTGATAACATCAATGAAGTTAATCTATAAATAAAAATAGCATTTAAAATTAAATAATTAAGTCTTGATACAACAAAATACTTCTATAGATGTTCTTTCAAATTAAACCATACAAAAGGAATTGAAAGGTTAATGAAGTTATTTGTTTTTCTTACTTTAATCTTTCCTTCTCTTTAAAAAAGTGCAGGTTATGATATGATGTAGTTTTTAATTTTTCTTAATTTGATTTATTAAAAAAGAAATCAATATTTTATTTCTTAAATGTGCATGGAGCTTTAATATTTTCATGCTTAACCATTTTTTCCTGAATTATATAAAACGTTGGAAATCTCATTCTTTCCTGAATTATATAAAACGTTGATTTCCATCTTTTAAAAACATTTCAATATCCAAAAGTGTGAACAATTGTTGTCGTTTGCCATTATTTCGTATTATCCTATATGAAGAGTTAAATTGTAGTTTATATTTAATTTTTAAAATCATTTTTAGCTATTATTTTTAAGAATAATTTAATGATTAAACATGTACTAAGGTAGAAACGTAATGTCACCATAACTATTTTACTTGTCTATAGTAAATTTCTTGACGATTTGAAATTAAGTTTAATAATCATTTCTATATAAATGAAGGACAACAAGCTCTTGGATTAATTTCAAATTTGGTTGTATAAATAGATCTTTTATGATGTCGCTATCCTCTCTTCCATAGCATCATCACTCCTTGTCTATGTTGCTTGGATTTGTCACTTTTAAAATCGCACCCGTGTCGACACAGTTTGGGTGCATGTGGGATCCGTACCTGTTCTAGTCAATCGATTTTGGGTACTTTGTGCCATTATTCCAATCCTACTCATATAATTTTTCTTTTTCAGTAGGGTCGTGTTATCATTCTGACCTTACCCATATTATTTTTTTTAATGCGGTCGCTCCATCAATTTGAACTATTCTATATAGTTTCTATTTTCAAGTTGGATCGTGCCATCATTTCCACCCTACCTGTATAATTTTATTTAGCCGTCAAATCTAATACTCTGGCGTATGAGCATGTTTCGACCAATTTTTCGATGACTTTCTTGTTTAATATCGAATCATCTATTTAGTCCAACATGATCCATATACTTCATACTAGATTTTGAGCACTTTGTTGCTAGGGGGAGTTTAGTAGCCTGTCGATTGTGTAAGTCACTCTATAGTCTGAAACAGTCTTGGCAAGTTTGGTTTGGGAAGTTCAACACTGTAAATTGAGATTGACTTCAATTTTTTGAAGTCGACTGATCAACTTGCAGATAACTCACCAAGCCCCTCATCGGTCCTTGTATTAATTACATTTGTTACATGCTAGGTACATGAATTGTATGTACTAGTTTGCGGGGAAGTGTTAGAATATGAATAGATTTATACAATCCTATTAGAATAGGAATAGATTTATATTATCATATTAGAATAGGAATAAGTTTATACAATTCTATTTGGAATAGGAATAGGAATACAAATTAAAATAGGGATAGTAAATAGTATCTTACTTGGAAAGGATTGTATTCTAATGTCTATAACTAGGGTCTCAATGTAATAATGTAGACACGACGACAATGCAATAATATTCTTTTTCAATATTTCTCACAAAAACGACAAAGAAAAGACCACGTGTCGATCAAAAACTAGTCAAATTTAGCTAATGTGAATCCTCACGGGTCATTTTCACTTCACTTGGGCCTATTTCATTCCAATATACAACATTTAGGTTCTTTAATAACTATGGTTCTCTACATTTTCCATTAATATACACATCTTTAATAACACACGTTAATCATTGTGTTCTACGTTTTTGCGAAGTGTATAGATTCGAAAGCTTGTAGGTCCTTTGAGGCAAACTTCCTTCCTCGAGATTCTAGGTCTAGATGGTCCTCTTTTTTTTTTTTTTTTTTTTTTTACATTACCTTATAAAAGAAGGTCTAGCTCGTCTACACTTGTAACACTTTCAATCATCATGACTTCTCACAATAGCCATACATAGGATGTAATTAAATCATATTGAGCGACATTTCCTTTTATCTCACCTATTGTCTTGTTCTCTTTGTGTATTGTTTGCACCTTTTATAGGAGGTAATCATTACAATATTGTCTAATCTTGTATTTGTGTTCATCCATCTCAACATTCTTATTTTCACATTAATGATCCCATAACAATGCCTAACAAAGTTATTTTTCAAGCAATAAATACTTGTACATCTTATTCTTCATTTTTGAGTGGCTACCTTGTCCATGAATGTAAAATAATGATATCTTTCTAAATTTAGAAAGCCTTACGATTTACCCTTTGATGACATGATTTAATAGCCACAAGAATGTGTATGACATGTTTTAGAGCACAAATTTTAAAAATCAGTTTTTCTTTCTTGAACTTTGTGTTCAACCAAACACATTACGGTATATGCGATAGAGGGAGCAATAATTTTTCCGTGGGAATTTGTGCATCTCTTTAATGCCTAAAAATACCTGAAAACCTGGGAAGAGCTTTAAATGACCCCTGTGTTGTGGTCGTCTCAGGATTTTTCTTTCCAAATACTTGTTCAAGTGCAGAAAAAATGTTGAAACTTCGCATTTCTCGTAAAGCTAGACTAAAATGCACGATGATATCTGTAAATGTGTGATGTTATCTCAAGTTTCAGTTTTTTTTAGTGGCTTCTTTTTTGTTTGTTGTGTTAAGAGAGTCAAAATTTGTCTAGTTTGTTCAATATGTAAACTTGGATTATGGACTATATTTGGACCCTTCAATGATTAAAAAACATATTTCCTAACTTTATGATGCCATACCGTCTACGTGTACTCGATATTGGAACTTAAGAATGTATGTATCACTTTAAATCAATTAATTAGAAATTCAGTTGAAATGACGAAAACAAATTAATCTTATTTGATACTGCAGATGCATGTTAACTTTTGAGTTTTTGGTGTCAAATTCTGTAACAGACAGTATTATGCTATTACTTCCACTTTTGCATGAATTAATTGATGTGAGATTCTAATTTTTTTGGTACTTTTGCTTTTATTTACTTTCAGACATTTAATTTAGAATAATGAAATGCATTAGGGCCATCCTAATGTATATAATTAATAAATCTCAGAAACAAAAGAATAAACAAGAAATATGCCTGACATTTGAGCTAACTTACTTTCAGGCATGTATTATTTGTATCTATTTTTTTGAGCAGACAGAGTCCTTGTGTGATTTTAGTTGGACGTTCTTTAAGCTATCGTTTCATTGTCACCATTACATTTTTGGATCTGATTTCTTTATTAAGTGACATTGCTTAAATACTTCTAATATTACTTACTATTGTTATTCTTATGGCAGAGAGGAGGTTGAACATGTATTTTCAAGTCACTGTATCAAGTATTGCTTTTAGAAGATCTGACACGGGTGCAACAACTATATTGGAGAGCCCGTGTAGCATAGTTCGTCAAGTCTGGTAAGTTTTTCTCTCCTTTTCGTTCTTTTTGCACTGATTTCTGGCTTATGGGAGGCATCTAGCTCAACCCGATTCCAAGGAGAGGTTCACTATGATGGGGATATTCTTTTTTGACCTTAAGGAAAAAATGAAATGCAAAGGGGACCATCCTTTTGTTGCAGAATGTTCCTCAGATCTATGAATTTGTAGGGGCCCTCGAGAAGGATTTATTATAGAGAAAATCTTAATAGTTACGTCCAATCACAACTACACGAAAGTTGTCCCTTTTTTATGGAGATTTACCCATCTATGAGATGCACAGAGGAAGAGAACGATATTCATATATCCCTTTTCTACTCTACTCCTATTCTGGTTGTGCCATTACCAATCGCGGATAACCCCCTGGGGTCTGACCCCTCCAGACCTAAGAAGAACTATTATCCTTGTGACCAAACACTGATCAGCTTCTTAAGTCTAGAGCAATAGTTCCCACGATCCCAACCAACTTCTTGGGAGTAGGGACACTTGATATCTTTGAGAGTTCATCAATTTTTGGTTCAATGGTAGTTTTTCGTACTCTTTTAGAAAATTTGAGATTTTCATTCGGAGGTATCAAGTAATATCGATTCATACATGAAATAGACAATCAGAGATTAGACAAAAGAGTTATTTTCATAACACCGACACCTTTTGTAGGCATACGCTAGAATAACATGATAAAAATTAAAGATTGTGTCCAATTTTAAATGATGCAAATTTTTTATTTCTATTGTTATGATGTTGCTGCTATATAATCTCTCAGGCCCTAGCTCCCTTGTCTTCCAATTCTTCCCCTATATTCTTTTTCTTTTTTTGTCCTTCTGGTCTTCACTTTTGGGTTTTCTTGTGGAGTTTCTCCATTTTCTGTTAAAAAATTTTCTGGTGGATCTTCATTCAGTTTTTGATAGTGAGTTTGGTTGGTGTATGTATGTTTTCTCTCTATTTTTCATGAATGTCATGATCTACTCATGCATGATTTTAGTAGTTTAGGTTCAAATAAATTGCAATAAATATGTTGGACTTAAGATTGGCTTGTACTGCTTTTTGCGTAATGACCTTTCCGTGATTATTGACTTCATACTATTAAGCAACGTAGAGAACTCGGGATGGTACTGTTTTGACAGTGCTGTACTTCATGACACACTGACAAGCTTGACATTGTTGCATTATGGCACTTCAGATACGCTTCTAGCCTGCTACAACCAAATACAGAGATTTTAAGAATTTTTATTAAATAATTTTTACCATGCATAAATGGCAGGTGATACTTCTTGTAGCAATCAAAACGTCAAAAGAAGATTTTTACATGTGAAAGACCTTAATTTCATGAACAAATAACAAAAAAATTAGCAAGAAGACACTTTAAAAATAGTACTCTCGTTTATTCTATATTCAATAAGGGCTCTTGCTTTGACTTTTTGTGTTTTCAGTCATCAAAGAATCACATGATTGTTTGCATAGCCAACTATGTATTTTGCAAGTTTGTTAAATTCGTCATACGTAATGCATATAGACCCCTTGTCCATGTCTATCCCCTTGTGACGTTTTATTGTTTTATGTACTCACTCTTAGAAGAAGCATTCAAATCTTACAATTTTTGGTAGTTGGTATCTTTATTATGTTTTCATATTGGATATTTCTTGCAGTGTACAAGTATGGCAAAGAATGACATTCCATGTAGTTGCGTGCAGTGGTGGGACTGCTCCACCCTTAACAAGAGGTCTCGGGTTTGAGCCTATGGAGAAAATCCTATTGGGAGCATACCTCCGAATGATCCCTGCAGTGCACCATCCGAATTTAGTCTGGGCTCCAATGCAGGCTGTGGATACCATGTGGAAACAAAAAAAAAAAGAGAAATCAAAACTCACTCTTTTAGAGATATCTGATATACGGTAAGCTTTTGCTTTTCATGTTTCTCTTCTTTGATCATCAATTCACATCCTCGTTTGAGCAAGAATTTAAGATTTATCATTTCCTACATCGAAGGAACGGGAAACAACTTAAAGGATTATACACACCTTACATGTGAACATGTAAAAAAACGAAAAATGAATGTGCTTCTTTCTCATTTTTATCGTTGCCTCATGACAGTTGATTGTTGAAGACATCTGTAGAATGAAGGGTTGTCCGTTCACCGTATGGACCGATCTAGATCCTGTACCTGATCCTGATGAAATTCAGGTTAAAACATGCTTTCATTCAATCACTTTGGGCTCATCATCTCAATGAAGAGGTGCTACTAAAACTGGAGCAAGTCCAAGAAGGCAGCCTTTATGGAATACTCCAAGAAATATGAGACTGATGAAGGTAAAAGAGATAACTTAGTTTTTATGTTTGTGTTTATTCGCGAGTTGGCTCATACTCAGGTACTAAATTTGAATGTCATCCTTCATAGAATTTTTTTTTTGGACGTGACTTGTATCTGCTCTCACTCCATATATAAAATGTATTTTTACAAAAGAACTTCCCTTCTATCTCCAAAATGTTGTTTAGACCACCGTTCATGCTATGAAATACTAAGTATCTATATGCTATTTATGATGTCGATCATGATGAGATTTCTTATCTCATCTTTCAAATGCTCTATGGAGGAATCTAATTTGCTAGATATGCTTTGTCATAAGATTCCTCATTTTGCTGTATCTACTCAATGTTTTGCCTTAGAACTTAGAAGTATTTAGCAGTGAGTGAATTATCTTTCAACTGTCCATTTTCCAATTTCATTGCTTGTACTTGTATCATTTTCTTCCAATTATGATTGATCATAGTTGTATAATGTTGGTGCATGAGATGAATTTAAATAGAGAAACATGGTCAATATAAATTCATAGCTGACCCCAACTTGAACTGAGGCATAGTAGTTGTATGATTGATCTTTATTTTTTTGCATAAGCTGTGATTGATTACTGCATGACATTTATCTCTAACATTAGCTCCCCATTTTATGACATACGAAAGTTTGCAGTTATTTGTTCGATATATTTCCAAGATTTTTGTGATACTCAAAATTGCACACTTGACTCATTCAGCCCTTTCACGAGTCGTCTGTTTGCTGCCTTCTCAAGGAGAAAGACCTCTTTCTCTGTTTTAATTTTGCATTTCTTTTAAAGCCACTGCTACAATGTTATAAGTTTATTTTTGGCATTCTGTTCTGCGTTCAATATTATGCTACATTGCTACTAAACTCATACTTCTGTTTTTTTTTTTTTAATTTCTTTTGGTCTTATTACTCGTTAGTGCTTCAGTTAAAATAACCGGATTAATTTCTACTTTTTATCATGGGGGTGCTAGTTTTGAGCTTCTGAGACTTTTTACCTTACCTTGATTCATATGTTCACTTGGCTGTCTAGACTCTAGAGTGAGGTTATGATTTCCTTGTTGTGAATCGATCACTTTATGAAGTCTGTCTATTCAATACTTGGTGGAAGTTTCCAGTGTCTTTATCTCTCTATTATGTTTAGTGTTACTTCTGATGCATATCAAATGTTTGGTTTTAAAGAGTTAAATTGTGTACAGTCCATTTTGAAAAGTGTAAAGCTTCTATCGCGTTTTCTAGTATTTACACTAGGTGTTCTGTGTACACACTATCCTTTCTAGACCCAACTTGTGGAATTACAATGGATTTGTTGTTGTTTTTGTTGTTACCATTTTTTAATGTCTCATGCTGAAGATGTTGTTCTTAAGTCCTTCTACTTGGTGATTTAATTTTAGAATGTGATTGCTAATTCCTACTTAAATGTTTGGTTTAGATAAGTATGCAGTTGAAACCTACCATATTTTTTCTAATCTGTTAGTTGTCTTGATTTTGACAGTTATAGCTATTTTTTTATTTGCCTTGTTAGTTACCTGTTGAAGAAAATTCTTTTGTTATACTTTAGGATCACTAATCAAAGAAAAATATGAATATCAGTTCTTTTGCTATAATATTTCATTTCTTATCTTGTAGTGTGTGATCTAGCACCAGAATTCATTTTGGATGCTGTTCGAAGGAGCAAGAGAAGCAGTAAGAGACACATATGGCCCCGCGTAGGCAGGTGCTGAAGCAGATAGTTGTGTATGACCATAAAACTGGACCTGCTCCAGCTGCATACTGAGTAGTTTGGGATGGCACTGGACTAGTAGAACCCTGCACTAGATAATGACATTCAGGCTGCCCAGGTCTTTCCGGAAATGCAAGTCCATCCTGGATGCTGCTTGAAGCACCAAGAGAAGCAGTAAGAGATGCATATGGGTTTGCGTAGGCAGGTGCTGAAGCAGATAGTCGTGTATGACCATAAACTGGACCTGCTCCAGCTGCAGAGAGAGAAGTTTGGCATGGCACTGGACCTGCTCCAGCTGCAGAGTGAGTAGTTTGGGATGGCACTGGACCTGCTCCAGCTGCAGAGTGAGTAGTTTGGGATGGCACTGGACCTGCTCCAGCTGCAGATTGAGTAGTTTGGTATGGCACTGGACTAGTAGAACCCTGCACCAGATAATTTAATACTTGCCCGATAAATAATGCATTTCAGGAAAGATCTATATCAACAGCTCCCACAAACACTTATAATATCCAGATAAGGAGTCCAATCCGACACGGGAACCACTCCAGGGGGAAAAAGCATAGGACCATATGTGTCAGGAATATAGGAACCTGGAAGCAGAGCAGGCCCTATAACTGGTCAGTAACCATTCCATATTGTTCAGCTGAATCAACAGGAAGAGGAAGAGGTTGCAGTTCTGGATAAGTGGCCGGCGGTGGAACAGCCGCTGGCAAAGGAAAAGGTCCAGCTGCTAATGCTGGAACTTGCACACCAGCTGGCTGTGGATGGTTAAATTTACAGGTGATACCAAATTTACAGTGCCCTGTTTTCATATAGTGTGCACATTCCTTTTCATTCTGTGAAACGAACTCAATGAACCAGATCAGAAAGATAATTTAAGGGTCAAACGCTCCAACGGAGACCAACAAAAGAATTAAAAACACAAGCGAATGGAGGTAGCAATACAAGGAGACAGAAACATAATGAACATAAAAAGAAGACAGACCGGTCGCAACGGGTAACCATAAATGTTATGTATCACCAGGCTTGGTGATTTCTCTCCCTGTCTTGGATGGTGATATTTGCATGAAGCACCAAACTTGCACATCCCCGTCCTCATATAATACTGTAAATCATAACCAGGAACAACTAGCATTATAATATTACAGTCTTATACATGAAAGTTTTGCAAGAATTTCAAATGCATGACATAGCCATATAACTTATATTCAACTGTCACTTGGGTTAATTAGCAGCAAGTCCAATATTAGAAAACCTCACAATGTAAATCACAGTTTGGAATAGAAGACCTGGGCTACCGTCTACCTGAATGTCATTATTACATGAAGTATGGGGATTGCAATTTTGGATCTTTGTGTAAATACTCTTATCATCAATGCTATGGGTCTCCTGACCTGTAAGCAACTTGCCATGTAATCCTTAGATTGAAATTCTTCACTGCAATTTAATGTTTTATCTTTTGGTCTTGCTTGTAAGTTTATATGATAACAGGTTATCTGCTAACATTCCTTTAGTGTAAATTTGCAACGTTTTTTTGAGAATGTCAATGAAGTTAGTATATAAATAAAGATAGCATTTAAAATTGAATAATTTAAAGTCTTGATACAGCAATTACTTCTGTAGATGTTCATTCAGAGTAAACCATACAAAAGGAATTGGAAGGTTAATGAAGTTATTTTTTATTCTTACTTTAATATTTCCTTCTCTTAAAAGTGCATATTAAGATATGATTTATTTTTTTTAAGTTTTTTTTTTTTAATTTAACTTTTTTAAAAAAAAAACAAGAAATCAATATTGTTATTTCTTAAACGTGTATGGAGCTTTAATGTTTCATGTTTAACTTAACCATTTTGTCCTAAAATTATATAAAATGTTAATTCCAATCTTTTTAATAACATTTCAATATCCAAAAGCGTGTACAATTACTGTAACGACCTGTTTAGTCGTTTTGAGCAGCAGACTGAAATTCTGGAAAAACTGGGTGGGACGACGGAAGTAGTGACGGACCGTCGTAGTCACGACGGCCCGTCATGGATGTTCCGTTCCATGACACTTAGAGTTCTGAAATTGGGTACTGAAAATTGACTCTCTGTAAATTGTGACGGACCTGCAGGACGTTCCGTCACATCCACGACGACCGTCGTGAGTTTCCGTTGCAAAACACTTCAACGTTTGAGAATTTGGTTCGAGAAACGAGTTTCTGACCGCCATGACGGACGTGCAGGACGGACCGTCACAGGCGTGACGGACCGTCACAGCGTCCGTGGTGACAGAGGGGTTTTTTGGCAGGCGCGACGACGACCGACGGACCGTCGCAGGCACGACGGCCCGTCACAGGTCACGCAGTCCCAGGCAAAATAGGATTTCTCCACACGTTTTAAGGGTCGTTTTTGACTATTCTTTCCTTAATTATAAAGATTGAGGGTTAACATTAATAAGTCTAATTACTTAGGGGTTAAAAGGGGTAACCTTAAGTAAATTAGAGGGGTTTATTTGTCCTCTTTTATTCTTAATTAATTGTTAATTAGGGTAAAGGAAAGAGGGTTTGAATAAAACAAAAGAGAAAGAACAGAAAGAAAGAGAGAAACGATTGAGAGAGATTGGACGAGAAGAAGAGAGCTTTGGGAAAATTCTTGCTTGATCAATTCTTCGGTGGAGGTAGGTTATGGTTTTATGTTACGATAATCGTAGTGAACTCTTGATAGTGTATGATGTGTATTGATGATGTTGTAAACCTGTCTATGTGCTTAAATTGTATGCTTGCATGATTATGATTATGAGATTGTGATTAATTAACAAGCATGATGAAGTTATTGAATCCCAAAATCTTGAAAGAACCCCAATTCGCTTGATATATTATATAATGATGCCTTAGTATGATAGAAGGCTTGATAAATTATATAATGAGAATGAGGATGCCTTAGTGTGAAAGAAGGCTTGATGAATTAGGGGATCGGGTGCCACGTTCCGACACCAGGATAGAATATGAGGATCGGGTGCCACGTTCCGGTACCAGGATAGAATGAATATGAGGATCGGAGTGTCACGTTCCGACACCAGGATAGAATATGAGGATCGGGTGCCACGTTCCGGTACCAGGATAGAATGAATATGAGGATCGGAGTGTCACGTTCCGACACCAGGATAGAATATGAGGATCGGGTGCCACGTTCCGGTACCAGGATAGAATGAATATGAGGATCGGAGTGTCACGTTCCGACACCAGGATAGAATTAGAGGAGCGGAGTGTCACGTACCGACACAAGAGGAAGAAAGATAATGAATCTTGAAAGATAATGAATATACTCAATCTAATGAACTTAATTCCCAAATGAGTATGGTATTGAGGCTTGAGTCCTCATGTGTGAACTTGACGGAAATGTTAATGATAAAGTAATTGCTATTGCTACATTTTGAGTATTGTAGTTGATTTACATTATTATTAATATATATTGTTCCCTATTTTGAGTTAGCCGATGATATCTACTCAGTACGTGTGGTTGTACTGACCCCCTACTTTTATGTTTTTCCCTTGTTATTTGTGTTATGCAGCAAACGTTCCGTCAACTTCGACTCAGCAGTAGATCAAGCCAGTCTTCACTCCATCGGAAATTCAGGGTGAGCTAATGCGTCTAGCTTGGACTGGGTCTCCTTCTTCAAGTCTTGATGCCTTGATCTTCCGGCATGGACTAGTTTTTATTTGGTTTTAGCTTTTTAGACATTCTTAGATTAGTAGTTTGAGATAGATGTTCTTGTGATGATGACTTCCAGATTTTGGGAATATTAATAATAGTTTTGAGTTGTTTTATTAATGAGTTTAAGTCTTCCGCATTATTTTCTGTTGATATTGTATTAAAATGTTAAGGGTAAATTGGTTGGTTCGCTCACATAGGAGGGTAAATGTGGGTGCCAGTCGCGTCCCCGATTTGGGTCGTGACAATTACTCTCTGTTCGCGTTATTTAGTATCATTTTGTGAGAAATATAAAAAAAATAATTGAATTGTGTATATATATTATTTACATAGAGACCCCATTTACAGAGCTATAATACAATCATATACCATTCATATTAATAAAGATAAAGAGAAAGTAAAGATGAAATACACAATTTTTATTGCATATTATTATGTGGCAATTAACAGTTTAGAAAAATATGTCAGGTTAAAGCTCACATTTAAAAGATAATATATCCACGCCTTTTGCCATGTCATCCTCCAACGGTGTAAGATACTCCCTCCGTCCGAATTTATATATCATGTTATGCTTATCAAAATTCAATTTGAGTAACTTTTAAAGATAATTAAATTACATTAATTCGATATTTTAAATAAAAAATTAAATATTTTAAAACTATATGAAAAATATTATAAATTACAATATTTTGCATATTAATAGGATGAAAAAAATACATCTTAAAATATTTGTCAAGTTTTTACAGTTCGACTCTAAAAATAGAAATCATGACAAATAATACCGAACGGAGGGAGTATCAAATTGTCAAGTTCAAAGAGAAATTAGATCAAATCTTTTAAAAACATTCACATCAGACTCTGCAGATAAATTCTAAAAAATAAAAAGAATATACGGCAGTGCCAAATTATTTTGGTGCAAAAGACGGTTTAGTTTTACCAAATTCAGTATACTCTTATGTTGTACACAAGCGGATTTTCACAAAGAATGTGTCAAACAAATGCAAACTGCAGTATGTTATGTTGTTAACCAAGGGGCTTTTTCTCCATCAAGCCGCGATAATTGTGTGCCCAACTGCAGTCATTGGTAACTCATTTTTTAAGCAAAATGTATAAAAACACAACTTCAATGAAAAGAGAAACACAAACTATCTTGTTGATTTATCACTAGATGAGGGTGCTTTGGTTACAGATGAACTTGTCGACTCTTCAGCTTGCACAAGTTTGCGAAGTCTGTCTTGAAGGACTCTAACTCTGTCTTCTGTTTTGCGGAGCCTTCGCCATCTATAGGCAAACCAGAGCCCCAATCCTCCGTATACAACAGTATAGGAACCCCAAACATAGGGGTAGGTTTCTGCATTCTCTTTCACTTTCTGGTACTGTTCTTGTATCTTACCTGCCCAAGTAGTGTATGAGTAACTTTCTGATTGTTTGTCTACTGTAGTTGGTGGTTCAATCACTTCACTCTTCTCCTGAGTCGCCATTGTTGGTCCTGTAACTCAAAACTTAAAAATAGTCTCAATGGAGAACCAACCCCTGTGACATGTACAACTCGGTTGCAGCAAACACAAACAGTCCTCAGTTACTCGGAGCAATAAGAAATAAGATTATCAAATACAATAAAATATACTGTTACCCTAGCTAGGAGGTACATACTGCTCTTTAACACATTTAAACCATTTTTTCTTGGAGAAGAAACATAGCAAACATGATTTTTACTATGGCATGTAGAGGCAAATAAGATAACCATCTATCTAGAGAATGAGCACGAGTAAACTTTTGTAACAATGTTCCAACATATGCTTTATTGATATCAAAAGACGTCACTTTTTGGTAAACAGGGATCCCGTAAAACACTTCTTTCGAGGAATGGGCCAGACTGGGTCATTTCTCAAGAACAATAGCTAAAGGGCCTGATACTAACTTGGATCTGGAACCTACATGCAGATGCTCACGAGTCACGATTTCAATAGCCTAATTAGGAGGAATTATTTTTTTTCTTCTCATCCTCACATTATTTGGGTGTTGGTACCCAAAGAGGAGGGAAAGAAAGAGTTAAACCGAATGAAAAATTCTAAGATCTTCCTCTCTTGGAAGCGAAAGCCATAAAAGAATTGCATCATTACAAGTAAACACTAATCTGTTGTACAAAAAGTGGTGTCTAAAGCTAAGTAGAGGGCTCAAATTCATGGATATTGTACGATAATAGATGAAGCCAGGACTTATCTACATAGAAAATAAAATGGAAACCATCCAAAAGATATATCCTAGACTGGAAGAGTTCAATCATCCTTAGAAAATATTAACTTCAAGAGCTTGCTCCATATGCTTCATTGGAACTCCAACAAAATCAAAAAGCCTTAGAATTTCTATCTAACTCACAATCCTTACATCTTCCTCTAAAAATGAAAGGGAAGCCCAGTGCACTAAGCCCCCACTAAGTGTGGATCCAGGAAATAACTGGACCACAAGGGTCTATTACGCGCGCACACACACCAGGTCACGTCACATGGCAACAACTTTATCAGTTACACCAATGATCTACTTCAATCCTTAGTCTGAACAATCAGTAGAATCAAATTAACCTAACCTAACAAACTTACGCATTCAGAATGTGTGTTTGTTTTCTATAAACAAATTGAATTACATTTATCAAAGAAAATTCTAATTGAACAGTAAAACGAAATTGTACACTTCCAGCTTTTGCAGATAATAGTAATAAATAATAAGCTGATAACTAAATCTTCCTGGATAAAGGATCAGTCTCCAATTAAGGCTTAAATATCTCGATCTAATTATCTTCTCCATGGAACTACAATACTACTTGGAAAGCACCATAGAAACTACATCAAAAAAACTATTGGCATATGAAAAGTTCTGCTTCGTTCTGAGCAATAAAATCGATAAAAAAAATGAGAGAAACGAACATACCGTTTGGGGGCAGATCCAGGAGGGTCACACCAGTCGTAGGGTTTATCCCGGGTTTCCACGATTGCGTTAAATCCCACCCTATATTCCTTTTATTCACTACAAACTTAAAAATAATGAATTTTAACTTATTTCTTTATATTTTATTTTATTCAAATATTATAAAAATATGTATAAAAAGAACTAATTTAATAAGATTAATTCTAACAGACTCTTGGATCGAAGGATATCAACTTATCTTT
The DNA here is from genome assembly GCA_027704805.1 of Solanum corneliomulleri. NCBI lineage: Eukaryota > Viridiplantae > Streptophyta > Magnoliopsida > Solanales > Solanaceae > Solanum > Solanum corneliomulleri. The sequence continues at coordinate 40,055,023 of JAKWIY010003057.1, read as the reverse complement.
ACGATATTGTGCTGTACATTACTTGTGAGAAATTTAATATTGAAAAGCAAACTGATATGTTTTATTTATATTAAAAATCATATCAACTTTTGCACCAACATATATACAAATAAGATTTTAGATCAAGTACCAAATTGTGAAGTTAGTAAATAAAAAGGGAAAAGACTTAAATATGTCATTAAACTTTTAAAAAAGACTTATTTATGTCATTAGTTAAAAGTTTAACTCATTTATTCTACTCATTTATTCCATTACCGTTAAAGAAAAGATTCATTCATGCCATTATTTTTAACGACGATTTTGCAAAACCATTTTTGACACGTGACCAATTATAATTCGTCCACGTCATCAATTTTTTAATAAAAAAAATCATAACTCTGAAAAAAAATTGAATTAATTTTCTTTTATTTTTTTATTAAATAAATTGATGACATAACCAATTATAATTTGGCCACGTCATCAATATTTTAAATAAAAAAATCAAAATTTTAATTAAAAATTGAATTACTTTTTTTTGGATTTTTTTATTTAAAAAATTGACGACGTGGCCGAATTATAATTGATCACGTGTCAAAAATAATTTTGCAAAATCACTGTTAAAAAATAATGGCACAAATGAGCCTTTTTTTTGACAATAATGACATAAATGAACCAAGCTTTTAACTGATAACATAAACGAATCTTTTCTTAAAATTCAATGGTATATTTGAGCCTTTTTTCCGAAAAATATATATTTAAACAGTTATATTAATGGAAAATGTCACGTTTGGTGGCTGATAAACATACATAAATTTTTGTCTATATTTGGGGTTGCAATGAATTTCTCTCTTTATGCATGCATAATCTTTTGGTCCTATGTAGAAAAGTTGAGATTTTCCAGAGTCACGCATATCTCAAAGACATAATTAAATATCGAAACATGTATACTATATCGAAACATGAATACCATCTAATTTGGTACATGACACTGCGCAGTTAACATCTTTCCAAGTGCATTTCACACAATAGATTCGCAACCCTGTACAGTTTCTATTTGAAAGGCTTATCATCCACTTCGCAAACTATCAACACAAGGCTTCTTCTTCCTTCTTCAAAATGCGGACTTCACAGAGGATATAACTGGAAAAACTAGGTCCACCAACGTCGAACCGTACTTTTCAAACAGTGTCTTATTGAGCTCAAACAGGTCACTAGCACATCGTCTACCAAATGCTAACTCCTCAGGAACTCCTGTCACGCTTTGATTAACCACTGCAGAAATATAACTTGAGCATTCTAGATCTCTCCAGACTCTCCTATTATTGGATTGCTAATCACAACAAGTCATCTTCTACTGTGTCTTGGACTTCACGAAAAAGGTCAATGAATATGCACAACAAATATGCTCATCCCTGCCTAGACAAAGCCAAGGTAACAAGACTCATCCATAAGGAGTGCATAGTGTGGGCTCTTCAACCAATCTTAACTGGCTATTAAGGAAGAAAAACTGGCGGGCTGCTCTTCCATTTGCTGCAAGAATTCAGATTCCAACATCCTTATAGCCATGATCAGATGACTATGCTGGAACACAACACTATCTTATCCCTCTCAATCCATTGTTACCCCCAGGAGTGTAGCCAACGCATTGATGATTGGTACTGGTGAATTAGTCCAAGGAGTAGTACTCCACCACAGTATCATATGTTTGCATAGAGAAAGGGCTCTCGGCAAAGCACCTACAAAGAACATTATTTTAGGTCAAAGAATGTGGTATGCTTTACCAAAAGAAAAAATGGTCTGAACAGCAATGCTTTAAAGATTGAAAACGAGGGGCAGAAAGAGACTAAAATTTTATACATACAAATTTTTTTACTTGAAAAGAACAAGAGTGAAACCAAAAGGTGGAAAAACAAACTAAAACAAAATATTTCTTAAAAAAAGAAAGAAACCAAACGGCAAAAATAAAACAACAGGAACAAGAACATTAGTTGAAAATAGCTACACAAAGAGCAACTTAAAAAATAGTGGATATCATTTCAAAAGAAAATATATTCACTGTTCCTGTTCTATTACTGTTACAATTGCAGCTCTGGCAGTTAGTTTAAACCAGGATAGCAGTTTCTAATTCTAAATAGATCATTAGTAAATATGGCATTGCCGGTATCTAACCTGGACGGACTTATTTAGAGTGCTAACTTGCCCATAAAGTTCTAGTGAAAAAAAGTTTGACTGATAAACCTTGATGTACTATCTCCCTTTCTTTCTATGAGATGAATTCAATGCAACGCTTAACGCCAGCAGGTCAGACAAAACTTTCTATTAGCCAATTATATTATATCCTAAGCCTCCTGCCTGTGGTGGCGATAAGTGAACTATACAAATTAGTTCATGGATGCTATCTCAGTATTCAAAGGTGGAAATTCAAAGACATAATCCACTGTCTTCAATGTTCATAAACGTTTGCTAAGACAGTTGACAGAATTGGATCTCACAGCTATAAATCTAGCGCACAAAGAAAAACTCAAAGTCTAACATGGGTTTACCCCGAAAAGCAGAGATTAATAAGATGGATGCAAATCCTGGTGACCAAAATTCAAATCCCAGCAAATACAAAAAACTCTGATCACTTCACATGTGACTAAACATTTATGAGTATGTACATGTGCGAGTTGTGGGTAGCAAGTATCCGGTGTAATAGTCGGGTTGTGCTCAAGCTAGATCCCACATGACCATTATAAAAAATAATCTGAAATTAATCAGCCTCTGCTTAATGTAGGCTTAGTGTAATAAAGTTATAAGTTAAGTATACCTTCGTGTGTTAAAGTAAAGACTCAATGAAGTAGAATGACAGATACCTTAATTCATGCCAAAACACTTCTGCACGTTCATGCAAGAAGGGCCGCAATGGAGCAAGAAAATCATTTCTGTCGCACCACTGTGTTGAATGTGTATTCTCAGTGATAAAAAGTGAGGTAGCAACATGGACAATAATGGATGGATCTGGATCACCCAGTATAGCCTGCAGCTCTCTTCTTATCCAAGGTTCTATTCTCCGTAACATCTTTTCTTTGGTACTCCTATTATCCATGTGCTATAAATTAAAACACATTATAAGCAAATTTAGTCATCTCAAACAGAATCAATTAAGACAGACAACTTCCAGTCATCTGGTTCTTATTATCAAGATAGTAGACATAACAATAGCTATCTTTAGTGAAATGCATAAATCCATTGGGCTAAGCATTACCTGCATAAGGCAATTTTTAGATGAAAAACGAACAGCCTGCAATCTCTCTTCATAAATGCTGCAAGCAAAGTATGCATTTCCAGGTCAAACAAATATCATCAATTAGGATTTTCTAGACCAAATTCAGACACCTATAGATACGTAAATGGAATAGCATATTAAGGAGAAATTACAAATAATTAGTAGGCATTTGTACCTGGAACGCCAGAGAATGATTCTCCTAGTAATATCATCTGGATTTAAAGCTCCATTGTGATCAAAGGATCGCCGCCTTGGGAACGGCCTCGTTCTGGAGCCAAAAGTATTCAACTCTTCTCTCCTTCTCCTAATCACTCTGTCCAACATAAAAATCACAAACTCACTGGGGATAATTCGGAGCAACTTAGGGATATTTCAAATCAATTATACTTCAACACCAAAAGTTAGTAGTACGATTTCGTTTATGAGCTAAAACTGATAGATAATTTAAAGGACAAAAAAACTAACCTTCGGTCCGCCAATCGGTCTCTCAGCCTAGAGGGAACAAAACCTGAGTGTAACTTCTTAGTCTCGTTACGAGCTGATAATTGCTCTTTCTGGAAGGTCCGGGAGGAGAAGCTGATTCTGGAGAACCATGAATCAAAGTCGGCGTTGCAGAGAGGGCATTTTCTCTTCACATCGCTCCATCTGCGGATGCAAACGATGCAATAGGCGTGCATACATGGGATAACAACCGCCGCGCGCGATGGTGTATCCGGCAGAGGCATATCGGACATGATTGCCGGGCAAAGGCAGCGGCAATTTCCTTAAATCTGGAGTCCATAAGAGAGACACAATTTCAAGTCGGGTCAACTGGTTTAGACTTTGATGGCAGTTATATGGTTGGGGTAAGAATTTATAATTTAAAATAAATTATAATTATTCATTAAAAGGAAAAATAAAATAAAATAACTTAATTACTAGCAAAATAAAAATATAATATTTAAAAACGATTTCAATGAAAATTGAAAAATAAAAAAAATGTCATACAAATCGAAATTAATTGAGTAGTACTTTTTAATCTTTTGTACGGGTTTGAGCAAGCTTCTAATATATATATTATATATATATATATATATATTATATATATATATATATATATATATATCTATATATATATATATTTTAGTTGGTCATTCAATGGCATTTTATTTTTATATTAAAATTTATTTAATTTATTCACATTACATAAAATTAAAAAACTTTATATATGAGTGCGAATAACTCGGGAGTAGCGTGACATGCTGGTGAGAGCTTTCTTGAAGTCGCTCCAACTCGTAGTGTTATTTCAATAAAATAATATATAATAATAGTGTCCATATGATAAAATTCAAAAAAAAAAAAAACAAGTTCATATGATAAATAAAAGTACTTAAAAATAGTGGCTAAAGTTCACAGAATTTAACTACAAACTAAAATTTCAATATTTCTTCGTTCAGTAATACAAGTATTTATGGTGATAAAAAATTTTTTGATTGAATTATTTTTTTTTCTCACTCAGTGTTTAAAATTTACATCAAAGTTTTAATTAAATTTAAATCGTATATTATATAATTCATTTGAAAATAGCATTCCTAATATAATTTTTTTCATACCTAGAACTTAAACCAAAACATCTAATTAAAGATAAACTTTTCCACTTCATAACTCGTGTTGATTTTTTGATTGAATTGTCGAGACTTAGAGTTTATTTAGATCGGCTACATATACTTATACATAAAAGAAAAGGCAACTAAATGCTTAACGAAAATTACAATAATAAAATAATATATAAAATTGATACAACAATCTTTTACATAGTTAGTAGTGCATGTAAGTTAGATTCTCACACATTTTTACTTTTTCTTGCTCTAAAAAATACTCATTTAAAAAAAATGACTTTATTTCTTTTTTAGTTTGTTTAGAAAAAATGATTCATCCTTTTTAGCAATACTTTAACTTTAATTTTTCATGTGGACATATTTAAGACCACAAGATTAAAGAATATTTTGATATATTTGACATAACTTTAATTTGATCACAAGATTAAAAAGTTTTTTTTTTAAATTCTATTCCAAATAAAACAAAATCATCTTTTTTGAAACGGAGAGGTACTTCATTACGGGGTACATATTATCTTCCTTTTGGAAGTTTCACATTGAAAATAAAAAAACAATACAAGTAAAAAAGTATTCATTATTTCATTACGATCCATGTCGATCATTAAACGCCAACTAGGAGTATTATTCTAAAAAAAAAAATACCATAATCATTTTGATTATTTATATCTAATTAAATTAAACCCATAAAGCGCCAGCGGTTTTGAGTTTAGGCTTTAAGGCCCCTTGTAAATGAAGACTCATGACTTCACTTTCCCCACCGACCATTTGGCCGCCGATGAACACCGCCGGCACCGTCGGATTGCAGCCGAGATTCGAAAGCACGGTCTCGATCTCACGTCCAGTTCTTAGCATCTCATCAAGCTCGTAAACGGCGGTGTTAACGCCGAGATCGGAGAAGAAAGACTTAATGGAGTGGCTCATGCAGCAACCAGTCTTGCTGAATATCACAACTGGCTTTTCTGTTACCATTTTGCTTAATTTATCCATAGAAAAATAAATATGAATTTAGAGGTCTGGTGATTTTTGTTGAAAGACTTTTGAGTTTTTTTAAAGGAAAAGGTCCAGTGAGATATGTATTTATAGATTTTACATGCATGTTTAATTTAAAGAAAAAAAAACCAAAAAATTAAAATAAAAAGTAGTACTAGTATCGTGGCTTCAATACGTTGATACAAAATGCTCCTATGGTTATTAAATGGATAAAAATGTAATTTTTTTTTAAATTTTATTTAAACACATCTTGTTTTCGGGTGAGAATATTACTTTTAGGAAACCTTATCCTTGTTTTTTTTTTTAAAAAAAAAAAAACACTTCAACTAATCGAAAGTAGGAAATAATAAATTTTTTCTTGATATCACTTTATCAATTAAAATAGAATACTTAATGTATTTTTTTTAGATAATACAAATCATATATATAAGAGCCTAGTAAACTCATAATTCTATTTTCATATGGATAATTGAAAAAAAAAATTATAATAAAACAAGAATTTTTTTTCCAAATTAAACATTTGCTAAAATAAATATTGTGAGGAAAAGAATGTGTTCAATGAAAATAAAATAATATATTTGGTTGAAAAAATACATGTTAACAATAAAGACATTTTTTTTATTGAACTATGTAAATGAATGACATTTTTATTTATTTAACATAGTTTAAAGATATTTTAATCTTTTTGTAATAATAGTGATATATTTTATTCATACTCTCTTTGTTTAATAATACTTGTTCATTATTGATAATACACACTTCTTAAAAAATTATAAATAAAAGAGTAATTTTTCTATATAACACTTTAAATATAATAAATAAAATATTTTTAAAAATGTTATTGGGAAATGACTATAAAACGTAAGGATCAATTAGGAACTAAGTGTAAAATTATCCATTGATTTTATAAATAGATAAATATTGTTGGACATTCCAAAATAATATAATGGACAAATATTGTTGAACACACCAAAATAATATAACGAACAAGTAGAAAAAGAATTTTAGTAACTCAGTAGGTTAACTACCCACGCTTTTATCTTATTCTTTTACCCATCTTTTTAAAAATTATTTCCGCATCCTATTTATAAATATGAATTTTTTTATATAAATTATTTAAACTCAAAATAAATATATTTATTATAAATATAAAAGATACTACAAAACCAATTGACTCTATCAGCTAATACTATAACTCAATGTCCCATCATGTATAAGAATCTGAACAATTAACCAAAAACCTATATAAATCATTTAAGAGCCATTATACTACAAAGAGAATATAATTCAAGTGGGAGTAATTAAACTTTACCAAATATCTATAAAAAAAAATTAAAAATGGTTACTTAAACATATGCATGGTTTTTTCATTATAATTAACACATTACACATAAATTGCACAGATATTATTAGACTGTATGATCTTATCACGAGGTGCCTAATTATGAATATTATTTTAAAGCCGTTTCCTTTATTTCGTTTTTCTATTTTTAGACAAATAAAATTAACAACGTAATTAGAAGATATATTTCGGTTGTGGTTGCAAAATTTTGTGAGTGAATAGTTCAGCTGATGCACATATATTAACACTAATGAAAATAAAAAAGTTTCACCATACACGATTAACTCATGATAACTATATATCAAAAATTGTGGTGAGTAAGCTTAGATACCGGCAGGATTTTGAGATGATAAGTGTACTATATAAATAAAAACTTATTGATCAAGTCTACATTTTAAAAAAAAAAATTAAAATCATGATTTGAAGATTTTTTTTTTTTTTTGAAAAATTTGAAATACGAGATCATGATTTCAAATTATAATATGAAATTACATGTTAAATTATTTTGTAGAGAGCATTACTTTTAAAATTAAACTTTTCATGAATTAGAATTAATTAAGCTCTAAAGTCTAAAGTAAGCATAAAATGTGAAATGAGAATTTAAAAAATAAATAAATTCTTATGGCATACGGAAAAAGGACGTGTCATTGTACGGTTTTAATTTCTCTTTTATGATAGTTCAGTCTTTTTTTTTAATTATTATTTCTTTTATCCTATGGTTTTATCATTAGCCATGAAATAAAGGAAAACATAATATGTATAAAGAATCAAGTGGGATAAGGAAAATCTTGATTAAAATTCCCAATTAGAGAAAGCGACTCGTGTATCCATCTAATACGAATTAAGCATCTGATGTGTTAAAAGTCGAAAGTATGTTTGAATTGATTTATTTTATATATTTTATATTTAAATAATTTTAAAATACTTTATTATTTAAATAAAATAAAAATAACAAAGTGATTCGAAATATTTATTTTTAATCTAAATAAATTATAAGTTAAAACTTATATTTATAATTTTTTAACTTATAAATCTATTTAAACAAACTCTTATCCAATCAGGATATTTCTGTGGTCCAATATATAAATATTCGTATTTCACACAACCACGCAGAAAGGTAATTAGGAGAATGAGGATATAGAATTTTTGTAATCACTTTTATTGATAAGCACATGCTTATCTCTTTTGAGGACATCCAATAAACAAATAAATACCCAGTAAAATATAGAGTAAGTATTTTTTTTACATTATCAGATCATATAAATTGAGATTTAAAATCATAAAATTAAAATATACATACCAAAATAATACGATGGTGTAAAAGATCACTTGTTACATATTTAAACAGTTGCTGACAACACTTATCATGCACTTAGAGAAAATAAGTGAAGTGTTTGTTCCAGTTTTTAAGAGAAAATAATAAGTGTTTTTGTAAAGAATAGTAGAAAATTGTTTTCAAAAGCTTAAAAAAATATATATATTTCTTAAAAGCGGTCAAAAAAAAGAAAGTTATACTTGAAAACATTTTTAAAAAAACTTAATCAGATACTAATTGATGCTTGAAAGTATACTTTTTTTTTAAAAAAATAATTAGTAAAGCACAAATAACACATCGCCAAAATTATTTTTTCAAAAAAATAAGTTAAAGGGTCACTGAACTAAATTTTGGGCAACTTACTTACTACCCATAAATGACCCTAGTACATTTCCAAAGGTCAGATTTTACCACTTGCTTGCTCGCAATGAAGTTCATTTTCATTTCATATCTATCTATAAAGAAATAATATTCCCTCTATTTATTTTAGAAGGCAGATATATAGAATTTATCTAAATAAAAAAGATCTGATCACAGTAAATATGATTCGTCATTTTATATGGTAGAAAAATTAACTCAAGTGACTAAAAGTGTGATACATACACGTATTGAAGTGCTTTCGATGCTCGAATAGAGGAAAATTGATTGGACATTTATTGTCATTCCACAAGAAAAAGGAAATTATTAAAAGATGAACAGATGGTTTGGATCGGTTTTTCTCTAAAATAAAAACTAAATTAATCGATTTTTCATAGATTTAAATCACGTCAATTTTTATCAGATATTTGGGTTTTGTTGGTTTATTTGTTTTATAAATACATGATAATATTCTTCCATACACATATTAGGTTGATTAATTTCAATATAACATTTCCAAAGTTATGAAAAGAAGAAAAGACAAGACGTACCACTTTTTTAATCAAGTGATATCTGTAGCTTCCTCCAAAAATGAATTTAATGCATTGTATAATATTTTTTTTTTCATTTTCAAGTGATATGATAAATTCTTTGAGCAAAGACGAAAAATACGAAGGTATCTTGCCTATATTTGAACTACACAATGATGACTAGTTAAGAAACTCAAAAGACAGTTATTTTCAACATAAAATTTGGCTATTACAACCTAAAGTCACGACACAATCACAAACTCATGAACTGCAAGAGAGTACACCGATAAATGAACTGGAAAGAGACGGGTCAATTATCAGGTCGGATTGGTGATAGAATTGGTAAGTGTATATATGACAGAAAAGCACATAGATTGTGCATACGTTACATCCCGAAAACTAAACTAAAAATAACAAGTGTACTACCCCTGAGGCCATGACTATCTGTGTAGTGCTTCCATGAACTCTAGCAGGGATTATAAACGCCAAACTGCTAAAAATATCTCCTTTAGAGATTTGTAGCAGTACAGCTTCAGAAGTTTAGGAAAACTAATTACGTGCATTTTTGCATTGGACTAACAAATTATAAACTAAATATCTTTCCTTTTTCCGCCAGTCAAATAGCATCCTGGACAGAAAAGCTCAATGCCCTTGAGTCATGATTGGCAGGGCAAAGAGATGGAGCATCAAATGACATTCTGGATAAAATACCAGATGATTAGATCAGTAAATGAATAAAATTTCCTTCCATTTTGAGGTCCTGACCAGCCAGCTAACCTCATCTTTTTACTCCAATTTCAAATCTCATTTTCTCCTCTTTCCCTGGAAAAAGGAACAAATTATGGTTATACACAAATCTGGAAATCATAAACGGTACTGTAATCGGAAGAAGAATGAAATACTTACTGAGCTGACATAGTCATCCATTGACAATTGCTTCCGCTTCTTCAGAGCAGAAGGGCTTTCAGCTGCCTGTCTTGCCAAAGTGCGCTTTGATGGGGTCGTGTTCTGTTCAAATAGAAAAAAATTAGCATCACTCTTATTTGTACCTGCAATACACGAGTCAAGAGATTGCTATTTAACCTTAAGCTTCTTTTCTTTGCGTGCCTGCCTTTCCCTCTCATCATATTCTTGATTTTCCCTCTCAATCAACCGAATAAGTGCATCACATCTTCTGGCAAGTTCTTGAGTGGTACGAGACTTCACAAACCAATCAAATTTGAACAAGGTTGATTGGCGAAATGCAGCCTTCAGCTCATCCCAATTTCCATGGCCAAGCTTGTGAACCATACATATCTATAAAATAACCACGATAATCATTTTACCTGATAGTGGATTACCTATATGTTCAACCTTGAAATTCAGTCCACTCACCATGAAACGATCACACTCCTCGTTATACAGCTTTCCTTTGTTCTGACCATACTGGATCTTCAATTCCAACCATGGATTTTTATACCGATCCAGCTTCTTACCAATTGCTTTCATAATCTCATCTCTCCGCGAAATTCTAGCCTCTCCTCTTTCAATGTTCTTAATAATCCTATCATAATCTGCAGGTTTTATATCCATTAAACTAAAGTACAACTAAATGCTACAGGCTCAACATGTATGGAAACATTAACCAATAAATAATTATAATTATTTGTAAAAGCCTAATTTTGCATGTAATGCAATTATCAAGAACTTTTTAAACAGTTCTCTAATCCTAGTTTTCAATCATCAATTAGCAGGGAATAATTTTTAAAGCCTTCTCTACCTAAACCAAGAAAATAAATATTACAAACAAACCTTTTATTTTTGACAAAGTACAAACAAACCTATTAATGCAGTCACATCTCAAATTACAGCTCTGTACTCTTAATTGTCCTAAGCAGTGTTCACTTTCTTAAAAGGAAATGCAAGTATTAAATAAAATGATACTAGAACAAAACAGTTGAAATGGACCCACTGACTATCCGATGCAACTCTCTTTTTCAATGGTGTTTGGATTGGACAGCTTCTTCAGAAATCAAAATCAAGTTTTGGGTTTTGGAAACCAACCATAACAAAAAGAGTGTTTCAACCGAACCATTTTCTTCCCCGATTGCCACAAACTAATCAACACTATCACTTCGAACACTCCTAAAAATTTCATCTAGTTTTTCCACCTTCTCATTGTGACCAATATACTTCTGTTCCACTCATTCATCTTTTGCTAGTCTCAAGATGTATAATAACTATTTACCTTTTTGTTGGATCTAGTTTTTATATTATCACCAAGGGTGTAGATAAGTGTTCAGTGACACAGAAAGAAAACCATGAAGCCATAGTTCAAGACTCATCGGCAGCAAAATAACACTAGGTGATTTCTTTACATCTACTAAAGCCTTAGAAAGAGTTACCCGTACTTGTTGGTGGAAAGTAACAGGCACCCAGTGGGATAGTCAAGATGTGTGCAAATAGGTCTGGATACCAATTTTAAAAAAAACTAGTAGTTTTTATATTGCTATGGCACAATGTATTGTTAGTCTAAATGCATGCGATTCACATGAATTAATACAATATTCATAGTGGAGATGGAATTAATTATATGGCAGCCTGTGCTAGTTTTATAAATATAATATGTTGCATATTGTTAGCTTTTTATTTGGTTGAAAAATATTTTCATGTTTTCCTAGAAAATGTATTTCTGAAAAAAGAGTGATCCTAGATTGAGGTTGGGAGATCAAAATTTGGGTGTTGGGTTGGGGTCGAGAGTCAAATCCTAGGTCTGGACCCATTTCGGGTTGTGAGGTTTAAGGAAAGTTGAAAAGTATTTTCCTTACTTAATGAATAAAAAACATTTTGCCTAAATTAGAGAATACAAGTACATTTGAAAAAAAAAATCTAAAATATTTAAGCCAGCCGTCAAACATGATAAAATTGGTAAATATTTTTCTTCATACCAAACACACCCTTAATAAGTGTACTTTTTAGAGGCTCCTGCACCCGTACATACTTAAGGGGAGTGCAGTTGGTGGATACACATGAGTTATCCATATATTATGAGATGTATAATATGGGTTGATTCATATTTGACCCACTTTTAAATGGTTGGATAACCGATCCATTCAAAATGGGTTAAATCGAATTGATACCCATAAAACTATCCATTTTGCCAACCCAGGTAAAGTATAAACAAAAGTTGTTACTTTAACCACAAATTAACCCACTGACTTACCATTTAGTTCTTTGTATCTTTCTTTGAAAACATAAGCATATCTTTCAACCTCCTCCTCTGTTTTCCCTTCCATTTCAGCAGCAATACTTTTTAAGTCATCGCGGCCATACTTCTCACAAGCCCTGATAAAAGTATTGAAGTCTCTTCTACTCCACATTGAAAATCCCTACATATCGAACTTGTCAACCTCCTCCTATAATAGAGGTAATTACAACCCCAGAATGAGTTAAGTTAGTAGACACACCTCTTCCAAAAGTTGCTCCTTTTCTTCCTGCTCTTCAGCCGTTAAAGGCTCTCCTGCATCTATACACATGAAACAACTTTGAGAACATTCAGAAGAAGCAGACCCCAATTATTTCCCATACAATTTTATTTTTTTAAATGAAGCTGTTTAAAATGGTATTAAGAAATACCTTCAGATTCTTCCATCTCTATAGTGTCTTTAACCTGATTCTTCTGGTGTGTCTGTTGGTATAAGTAACACCTCTATAAGCCATCAAAAAAACAACACAAAAGGTAGCAATGGGAAAATTGAGAAATCCAAAACTTAACCAACCATGAGATAGCGCACTTCCTTCTCATACAACTCACTCAGTCTCTGTGTATTGAAGAACTGAAAGTCATGCCTACAAATGGCAAGGATAACCAGAACTGTGGTTAGGGAAAAAAGTACTAAGGTTGCAGGAGACCTATGGTCACAGAACCTTCACTTTCAGATGCTAATACATATGACCCAACAAAATCAGGAGAGAACAAATTAGTACACAAAATAGAAAAATGTGCAAACAGAGACTTACAGCTGTGGCATCCGAGGAATCCGAGGCTCTCTAGGTCTTGCAGGGGCACTTTGACGCATGGTTTGCTTGAAGTATTCGGACTCTGAATAACTAACCACAAAGGAGAGTCATGTTTTAACTGATGATAAACTAAGTTTCAGTACATAAAAGGTAAAATTCAGCAACACAATATTATACATACTTGCGTTTTCTCTCTCTTTTAGGAGGTTCTATCCAATTGTCACTGACAATCTTCTTGAAATCCACCTTGTTTTCCTCCTTCATTGACACAATGCAAAGGCAGAAGGCAATTTAAACACACAGATAGTAACTACCGAGCAAGGAGTCACAAGTAAGCAATGTTACCTTCTCATCATCGAAGTCATACAATTCAGCAGCTGCATAAAGTCGGGAATCTAAAGTTAAGATGTACATAAGTTACAAAAGTCAAACAGAAATAATCAGGAAATAAGTGCATACTGTCATCCATCTTAAACTTGATAGCATCTTCTGTAAACTTCTTCATCTTGGCATCAAGTTCAGCTGTTGCCTCTTCTCCTTTAGCTATTATTCTATCTATATCCTCATCAGTAATGGTGCTATCTTTAGCACTGAAAACCATTTCAGCACCAAACCGCACCATTTGCAGCAGCTCATCCTTGTTAACCGCTGTATCATGCATCACATCATCCTCAGTCAATGATTTCATATGCATCTCAAAAGTAATCAAGAGAAGGAATTTGTATGCAAAAATATCCTCACTTTTTTGCTCAGCTAGCCGCCCCTGCTGGATAACCAATGCATCAAGTGCAAGCTTTTTGTAAGCCCTTTCAATCACCTTTTCCTCAATAGTATACTGCATGAATAATTGAAAAGCATGTCTCAGCATACCACGGAAGATCCAAAAGCAGCATCTTTTCAGTGCATGAACATATTAGGGAAAGAAATCGAACCTCAGTGCAGAAGCGGAACACTTGGACTTCCTTCTTCTGTCCAATCCTATGGGCCCGGTCCTGAGCCTGCAAATCAACCTGTGGATTCCTGCAATTTCATCAATGCAAAGATAAGATAAGAAACCATCATGTTTCCTGGGTTTACAAATCTACAACGTTTAAGATCCTCACCAGTCACTATCATAAAGAATAACAATATCTGCTGTAGCAAGATTGATACCAAGACCACCAGCTCTGGTTGACAATAAGAAGGCAAATTTTTCACTCCCTGGTTTGTTAAAAGCCTCAATAGAAGCATCACGATCCTCACCACCAGTATTTCCATCGATCCGGCAATACTGGTGACCTCGGAACAACAAGTAGTCTTCAAGGATGTCCAATAGCCTTGTCATCTGAATTAAGAAATAAAAAAAAAAGAGTTAAGAGTCTGAAAACTGAAAACTGAAGATCCAGAAAGCTGTTGAAACTTTGGATAGGGACAAGAAAATGAAGATAATTAGAGGGCAAAACCTGTGAAAATATTAAAACCCTTGAGCCACGTTCCTTCAATTTAGGAAGCAACTTGTCTAGAAGAACCATTTTCCCTGCATCAAGTTACATGAATTCTAAGGCATGTAAAAACTGCTACAGAAAATGGAAATTAGACACCAACCCAGATGCATTCAAAGATATCGAAATATTACCAGCATTTTCTACAAGATGCTCTCCTGTTGTATATGGGGGTCCTGGCTCAGCACCTTGAAAAAGATATGGATGGTTACAGCATTTTCGTAGCTGCATTGCTATATTGAGAAGACGCTTGCGCTCCCCTCCAGAATTGACAACCTCAAGATCTTTCTGCAGCAGAGCCTTGTAGTACTGCTTCTGCATCTGGGACATACCGACCTTAAGAATGGTTTCTTTTTTGGGAGGCAGACCTTTCTCCACATCAGACTTCAGCCTCCTAAGAAGAAATGGACGCAGGACCTGCCCAAGCAACCAAAGATGAAAAGTCGGTTTATGTTTACAAGGCTTCTCCCTCAAAGTTCAAAGCCAGTGTAAAGCTGAAACCTAAAAAAATAACAGAGCAACTATTGTTCTATGTTCATCCTTTCAAACATAACCTTATCCTATACCCTTCCTCTATTTTTGAAGGGGGAAGAAGGGCTCAAACCACATGTCCTGCTTGGTCTCAATTATAGAAACTACTATTAAAAAGCAACACACCTTATGAAGCTGTTGGACCACTTCCTGCTGGTCAGTCTCACCAGAAATCTGGAACCACTCATCAAAAGTCTCAGCTGAGCTAAAGATCTCAGGTAGCAGAAAGTTCAGCAGTGCCCAGAGTTCATGAAGATTATTCTGTGTAATATCATGGAACTCAAACATCAATTAGACTAAAAGTGCAAACCAAGGACTATCAAGATAAAAGGCTCACAAACATTGCAGCAAAGATGCAAAAAAATGGATCAGAAAGTAATTTTTTAAAAAGGAGAAGGGCTTGACTAGCACAACTAAAAGACATACATATTAACCAGGTTATTTATCATGCTACTTTGAAAATTTTAGATAGGAAATTTGTATTTAGGTAAACTGGAGTAAATTATGCAAAATAAGAAGTCAAGAAAATCCAGAATTACAGCCCACAGTACAACTAAAGTAACAAAATAAGCATCACCTGAAGTGGTGTCCCCGTGATAAGCAATCTATAATTAGTGTTGTAGAGCCTCATTGTTTTTGAAAGAAGTGAATTTTCATTCTTGATCCTATGTGCCTCATCAATTATGATGTAACGCCAACTAAAGCGTCGTAGAGCAGACTTCTCTTTGATAACCATCTCAAAGCTTGTGACACATACATCAAACTTCCCTGCAACAAGTAGTTCCTCGCGTATGTATCTCTGTAAATAAAAACAACATCATGGTTTGAACAGGCATTACAATGTGCAAAAGAAGAAAGCAAAGAGCCAATATAAGTTGTTGCTTACCCTTTCATCAGGATTTCCAAGGAACTTAACAGCACGTAAAACAGGACAGAAACGTTTGATTTCGTTCATCCAATTGCCAAGCGTGGATTTTGGAGCAACAACCATGTGAGGACCAGTTATTCCTCTAAATTCATGTAGGTAGCCCATCAAGGAGATGGTTTGCAACGTCTTACCAAGACCCTATGCAATATTAAGAAGATTAAATGATGATGCTTCTCCTTAAAAGTCATAATTGCAAAATGTAGGGAGAATGGAGCATCTCAATACAGTTGCATATGACCATACTAACCATTTCATCAGCAAGTATTCCATTTATTCCATTCTCATACAGTCGAATCAGCCAGTTTAAACCAGCCAGTTGATAATCCCTCATCTTCCCTTGAATACCTGACAAAGTATTTATGATGTGATAACCGATGCTTAAAGAAGAATGAAATATGAAGGGAGTAACAGAGAAATTTGTCCCACATAGAAGCCTGTATCCCAAACTTCAACTGTTCAATATGACGTTATTTTCCGAAATACGCTTAAATTCAAAGCTTTGAGCAGGGTTACGATGTTTCATATAAAAGAATTATAAGAGAATTCAACAAGTGAAAGCTCACCAACTTGGTTTTCTTTAAATTCACAGTTTTCAATAATGAGGTTCAATAACCTAAGGTGATTTAGAGGTATTGACAAAACTCCACCCCTGTAAAACTCGCTTATTTCTTTAGCTACCTTGTATAAAAAAAATGATAACAAAAATATCCCGATTCTGTGCAGCCATCAATCACTTACTCACATGTTTAACTAACACTATACTTGTAACAACAACTTGACTAAAGAACCTTGCACAGAGCTACTCAAACTATACACTTCACAGGATTATTGAATAAGCAACTTCTTTTTAAGTAGGATTTACACCCGGGTATCTGATCTCAGCCTTCTCAGGGTGGACCTACCAGTTTAGTAACAACTTCATAATACACAGTTCAGTAATAACATCATATTACAAATACACTTGCATCAAGATATATCTTACAGGAGGGTTGTGCCACTAGCCGTGTATTCCCAGAAAGTTCATCTTCATCTTTGAGATACTCTTCATCTTCTTCCTCTTCAGTTACCTTTGATGCATGACGACCCCTAAGAAAGAAAAGGTCATCAAATGGCCCATAATGAATCCACATACAGCAGTACCTCCGGTAAGTGAAAAAAATTCTCCTTTATATGAACAACATAAAGCATACTGGGTGAAGCATGTCCACCCAAATAATCATCTGAAATAACATGGTGTCATCCAACTCTAAAACCAAGTTGTATATGACTGTTACTTCAGGGCTTTAGTATATAACTTTATCTTATTATGATTAAGGAGAGCTTTTTATTCAATATTCACACTACAACGCCAGGAACTGCAGAACATGTAGAAAAAAGGAACCATGCCTCGTTTTTTAGATGACAACTCAATGAAGCCCATCAATGTCTCAACATCACTTATATCATGAAAATGAAGCAACTTAAGAAACAAGCAAACAATATGCAAGTCCTTGCCAAGTTATATAAATAGCAACGTGTATGAATGTTGTGTTGATCTCACGTTGCGAACACTTGCACTAAAGTCCCATTGATAGGCAAAGAAGATCTCATACTATATTGTAAGGAAGAATCAGATAGATAAACTTAAAAAACTTAATGTTTTCTTTCCTCTTGCTTGAACCACAGTTCCATATCACTCACTCCATGCACCTTAACATCAACTATTGAATAACAAAGAAATTCCAGCTGATTAGCCAAAAACGCACAAGTATTTAAGCTCTATAAGCCTCTGGGATCACAATAACCGCCTGTCATTCAGAAAAAAACTAACAAATAAATGTTCATATGAAGTTGCTCATACCTTCCTTTAGTCTTCTTTGGAGCGGTGGACTGTTCACCTTTGGCAAAATGTGCAAATAACTCAGTTTGCTGCAAGAGATACTTCAATCTCCCCTGTCCCTTGACATTCTGCCACAGATACATCAGCCTTGAGTATACCTTTTATGAACAATTAAACGAAAGAAAAGGGGCACCAACAAGTATTCTCACTAAGATACCATGTCAGCCTCAATGGCAGCATTCTGTGAATCCAACATGTCTTGTATTTTCTGCTTTTTCATCCTCTGCATCTCTTTCAACCTGGCCTTTTCGCGCTTTGAGATTTCATTGACTGCAACCCCTTCCTACAGGTAGTATAGCAGAACTAGTGAGTTGCAAAGTAAATGTCTTAAAACTTCTCAAAACATGAAAGCTGCTAAAACATAAACATTGTTATAGTCCGTTAAGTAATTCAATAAGGAAGTTTCTCAGTGTTTCACTATAGTATGCCAGAAAAAAATATGACTCAGTCTATATTAACTTCAGTTTCTCTGATTCAAAAGCTCCTCCCAGGACATGCCCGCATGCTTGAACAATTTCAGTCTAAATGGCTAAACCCCCTGGCATTACCAACTTGGCCAGACATTAGCAAAATACGACATGCTATTGGGCATTAATTCAGCAGAACAACGAAATCCAGAGAAATGTAACCCTAATATTAGAATCACCATAACAACTCTAACAAACACGTGAGATCGGCCGCATTACAACAAATTACTCATCAAAACTGACGGAAACAGCAATTAGCATACCTCATTATCCTCATCTTCTTGGTCCGCTCCATCGGTAGGAGCATCATCGTCTTCCTCTTCGTCAGAGTCCTCAGCGGCCCTGGCGACGGCCTCAAGTTCCTCTTCATCTTCTTCGTCATTGACCTGACCTTGAACTTGCTCCTCCTCGGAACTTTCCGATACAGACTCCTCCGACGATGATCTATCTCTCGACGGTTTCCCCATGGCGACGATGCTAGGGTTTCTCAATTGGGAGTCGTAAATGGGACTCGCCTACTAACTAGAGCGAGTTATTAGGTTTGGAATATATACCTAGCCCTCGCTAAAAGAACCAAATTATATGATTTTGCTGTTGATAAATATATATATATGATGAAATGTGAGTTCCCGCCAGTTGTGGGTGATGTACAATTTGGCGCCTTTTGTTATTGGGATGGAGTTTGATAGGTTTCGGGGAGATCTGCACAAATAGGATTATTTTCAGGGCAAGGGACGGAGTAATTATACGCACTTATTCTTGAAAAAATAAAATAAAAATAATGAATTCTATAGAAGATTTTGAATATCGAAAATTTTGAATTTTAAATATATATTTTATTATTAAAAAAATAATTAAGCTTAAAAGATAAGAAAATACAACTAACAATACTTTATTTAGATGATGATTATCTATTATTTTATAATATACTGTTTAAAGGAGTATAATATTCAAAATTGTATTGTTTTCTATCATTAGATAATCTTACATATGGTAATTTTTAAAAGCTAAATCAACAAGAAATTGTAGGATGCAGTACAATAAAATTACTTAAATAATAAATATTAAATATTAAAATAATAACGTAATAACACCGAATAAATTTTTACATAATTTAAAATACATAATATTTATATTTAAAATAAAAATCATATTTAAATTAACAATATAAAAACATATATTCGTTTAAAAAAATAAAAAAATATCTCTGAATTATGGTTGAAGAAAATTACCTTAGATCCAAACGGTTAAGGAAGACGCAAAAATTCTGTGGTTGTACCATCGCATCACGTAGTTTTTTTTTTTTTTTTTTTTTTTTTTTGTTTCTCTTCAATTAAAAAGTAAAGAGGAAATCCAGGAGCGCACGAAAAGCACCTATCGCCTACTGGGTCTAAATAATTGTCCTTGTTGACCCTTCTTCCTCGTTCTTTCTCCGCTCTAATTTTTACTCCCTGAATTTTTCTCCGTATAGGTTATGGAGGGAAGAATTTTGTTAAAGGGTGTTATTTTTATGTGCTTAATTGCCTGTTCAACTGCTAGAGGTAATTTATAAATGCCATATACTACTATTGCTTGTTTTGATTTTGCAAAATCTCATGGTAGTGTATTCTATCAGACTGTATTAAGATCATATATAGTTTAAAACTACATCGAAAAACTTGGAAGTTTTTTCAGTACAGTAGCAAGTGGAATTTGAAATTCTGGCTTTTGTCAAGCGAAACAGTTTCTATATAAATTGTTGATCAATTTTTCTCTC
Source organism: Solanum corneliomulleri (assembly GCA_027704805.1). NCBI lineage: Eukaryota > Viridiplantae > Streptophyta > Magnoliopsida > Solanales > Solanaceae > Solanum > Solanum corneliomulleri. The sequence continues at coordinate 40,034,603 of JAKWIY010003057.1, read as the reverse complement.
TCTTGATTATTCTGGATTGATGTATAAACTCTAATCGAGACCCTTTCAAACAGTTGCTGTTAGACCAAAGGTTAATATTGCCTTTCATTGAGGTCTATACACATTTTAAGTATTCCTCTGGCTTAAATTAGGGATACTTGAATTTGATTTCGGCATGGTTGTGCATTTTTAACCAAGATGAGACTATTTCATGACTGGGAAAAGAATGGGCTAGGACTGGTTCAGGATGCGAGAGGAAGACAAAAATCTAGTTAAGTTTATGACTAAGACTGATATTTTTAGCTGAGATAGCATTTTAAGCAGACATATATGGACGTTTCATCTGAGACATTGGGCAAGTCTCAAATACTTTGTAAGCTTATAGTTGTGTTGAGTTATCGAGATGGACAAGGTAGTTCACTTCCCACTATGTATCAACGGATAAGTAGTGCTATCTGTGGATACTTTTTGAACTGTCCTTGTGGACAAATGGAAATTAAAGCTTCAAGTGAAGCAACCTAGATAAGGTTGTACAGGCATTGTTTGCTTTGTTATGTATTTATATGTAATATTTTGTTTGCAAAAATAAATACCCAACAGATTCATTATATTTGCAAACTGATAATTGGCATGGTTGTTATGACAACTGATTTATAGATAGCTACTTACGGTTTTTAAGTTTTTTGGCTGTAGAACTCAAAGTGAAGGATCAAGGGGCAATCTACAATCACACTCTTGCCACCATATTGGTGGAATATGCTGCATCGGTCAGTTTTTGTACATTTTAAACAAGCAAGTAGGGTCAGAAATCTTTTAATTGAAGGGTAATTGCTTACATTTGCTGATATATGGTTTATGATTTGGCTGGATATCATGATGGCCAAAAAATTGGACTTTACCAATCAATGGTGGACTGAAATCCCAATTTCCAATTTCTTTCTGTGTAGTTTTAATTTCTGTATTGGTTGAAGTCTTCTCACTCTTTTTGCTGCATCTGATTTGCAGTAATGTGGTTAATATATATTCCATATTTCACCGGTTCAAGCTGTTTTATTAGGGAACCAGTTACACCATACTTGTGATGTTCTTGCTGGACTTTTGTCACCTAGAGTATAACAAAAATGACCTCTGTGTTTGTAGGTCTATGTGTCAGATTTGACTGAACTATTTACTTGGACATGCCCAAAATGTAATGATTTGACGAAGGTATTTTGTTTGGATATGTTGTGAATATATTCTTCAGGTTGAAGAGAAGCCTTATGTAAATTTCATCCTGTGTTATTCTTATATGATTGATTTGTCCAAGCCTTCATCGTGTGCAGGGGTTTCAAATTTTAGAGCTCATTGTTGATGTGAAGCGATGTCTACAGGTGAAAATCAAATAGCACAAAATTGTGTGGTGCTCTCATTTTTAGGTGCTAATTTGGTTCTAACTATTGATATCAATTTCAGGCATTTGTGGGGGTGGCTCCAAATCTTAATGCCATTGTAATTGCTTTCCGAGGCACTCAGGGAACCAGGTTTCTTTCTACTCTGGGCTGTGCTCATCATCCATGTGGTCTCATGTTTAATTTGACTGTATGGTGAATAAAACATGTCTTATTTTGCAAATAAGAAGTCTGACTAGTTTATTGAGATGGATATCTTGGTAGACATATCAGAGTTTTCATACATAAGTCCTGCTCAAAAAGCATAGAACTTTAGCTCTCTTAGTCTTTTGGTGTAAAAGTGAATATGTACAAGAAGTAGATAGGTCCTTAGTTCTTTTCCATGTAGCTAGTCGTACTAAGCGCATATCATTTTTTCCAATGCAAATTCACGTCGAAATTCTTAAAAGGGTTAATTTAGTCAGTAGGTATTGTTTTATAGCCCAAACCATCTTTTTGATCTTTGGGAAGAATGAATCTTGTGAAAGATTTATAGAATAGACGAGATTGAGGGTAAGAATATAAATTTCCCATATTTGTAGGTCTCATTTGATCTCTTTTTAATCTTTTTTTTTTTGTAAGTCCCTTCTAATTTGATTCTATTTTCAAGGCGATCTCATTTAGAAATTAATATCAGTAATAACATTATCTATCTAAAAAATCAGTACTAGCATTCATCGTTTGCTTCAGCGTATATCCCTTGCATCGTTGCAAGTGAATGGCCTCATTGCACATTTTTTGCCTTTTAAACATTGGTCTTAACAAATATAAACGGTTTTAAGAGAATTTTATTATTGCTTAAGTTTTTATAGGTTCGACAGCTGTCAATGATCACAATAAGTGGGTATATTTTTGGTACTTAAACGTAAGTCCAGACTGCTGGCTATTTTATGTGGATTCTCACCTGATGGAGCTGTTCGAACATTCACATTTTGTGGAGCAGTGGCTTCTTTTGATGTTCTGGTTGAATTATGTGGACCTTATCTCTTGTTTTATCAAGCTTAAAGAATCACAGTGATTAAAGTAAATTGAATCTCTCTAGTTTGAGAAATAATACGGACCATCCCTCTAGCTTCACATGTTGTTCAGGGACCTCCCCTACTTTTTATGTTAGTTAACACGGCCATTGAACTGGATAAGGTATGCAAAATATGCTTTTAAATGACCATTAGTACCCTTGAGCACAATGTCAATTTCCATGATATAATTCTTTTATGTTTTCAATATTATAATAATAATAATAATAATTAATTTTCTGATAACTGTGGTGTCTGCACTAGCTTGCACACTCCTCCGCTAGTTTCCCGATATGCTTGTCACCTCCTACCAACAATAATTACTAGGTCTGTATATCCCTAGGACAGATGGGAAGAAATCACCTAGTGCTTTTGTCTTTATTGAGATTTGAACTAGAGACTTCATGGTTCACCCACTTCATTGACCACTAGGTCACACCCTTGTGTGCTTTCAATTTTGCTTTTTGCCCCCAAAAGAAAAGCTCCTGCAGTCATCAAGACCACCCTTTTCTTGCCCGTTGCCACTGCCGCCTTCCAGAGGCTGAGCTAGGATTTGAAACTTATGGGTTTCAAATTCTAGGATAGATATTAGGTGTTAGTAATTGGGTTTTAAATTTAAATTTTGTACATATTTAAGGTGTGTTTGGTATGAAGAAAAAATGTTTTCCTAGAAAATATTTCCTCGGAAATCAATTGGATTTCTTACTTATTTTCTAGTGTTTGTTAAGTAAACAATAATTATCTCAAAAATATATTTACATGTAATCTAGCAAACCATTTATAGAGGTGAGATGGGTTGGGGGTGGGGTTTCAAGGGTGACGGAGGGTGGGATGGTCAAGAGGTGGGGGTTGGGGGTGCTGGATGAGTAGGGAAGAGATGATGAACTTGGAATGTCTCTTATGGAACTTGTTTTCCCTACTTCCATTAAGGAAGTCATTTTCCCAGTTTTAAGAAAGTTATTTTCCTAAAGAAAATGTTTCCCAAAGCAAAAATATTTTCCTCCATACCAAGTACACCCTTTGTAAATTTCTTAATACAAATACATGATTTGAATTGAAGTTATTAGGTTCAGCCAAACCTGTACGTGGGCTTGTAGCTCCATCCATGTTGCCTTCCCTTTCCGAAACAAACTCAGCCAAAGAAAAAAGGCCACATAAAAAGTGAAGGAGTTTTTGGTTAGGTGGGCATTTGAAATTTTGCCATTAGCTTGAGATGATTGGGAAGATAAGTTTGTCATCGCTCAAGGTAGAGGAAGTGCATTTAGGTTTGCAAGTAGGCAGAAAGTTCAAGTAATTCAGCTTTCTTTCTTTAATGGAGGAAAATATTGTGAAAGTGAAGAGGCTGGGAAGCTGACCAGACTGGTAAGCTGACCAGACCTTTCATGTCTAATAGCCTATTTAGCCAAGCTTTTGGAAAGCCGAAAGTGTTTTTATTTTATTTTAGGGAAGTGCTTCTTTTAGACAGTTGTGATGCTTGGCCAAGCTTTCATGAAAAAACTTAAGTGTGTCTGAGTAGTAGTAAATGTTGTTTTTTCTGTAGAAGAAAAAGTAACTTCTCCCAAGAAGGATTTTTGAAACCTTGGCCAAGCACAATTGGTGTTGCAACATTGCCTAGAGTGCTTTTCAAATTACTTAGCCAAACAGAAACTGCTGCTCTCAATGTATTTCTTCATTAAACACTTATGACAAAAGCACCTTTTAGAATAAGCAGATTTTGTAAGATTTGGTCAGGCAGGCTATAAGTTGTGAAATGTAGCTCAAGAGATTCTTTTTTATCTTGCCTTGTTATTATGCCTAAAATCCACTAAGCACTGGTGGATCTGTTCATATAAAGTAGTATGCATCGCCAACATATGGATGACTAAGTTCATTTGCTTTTTTGATACAGCATACAGAATTGGATAGCAGATCTATACTGGAAGCAGCTTGATATAGAATATCCTGGAATGGAAGATGCAATGGTGAGTGCACAATATTTGGAATCTATTCTGCTTTGTTTTGCGTATCTATCATCTTTTCTGCAGGAAGATTAAAGTCAGTTTTGCATCTTGCAGGTACATCATGGATTTTATTCTGCTTACCACAACACAACATTACGCCCTGGAGTGCTAAGTGCTGTTGAAAGTGCAAAAGAACAGTATGGAGACATTCCTATTATGGTGACAGGACATTCAATGGGAGGGGCCATGGCTGCTTTTTGTGGATTGGATCTCACAGTATGTTTTAAACTTGCTGCTATTTTATAACTTCCCATTGACTATATATTTTGACCTGCTTTTCCAATTAGATAGTTCAGGTTATAGAATAACCTTATAAGCTGTACTGCGTTTGCACTCCCTGACGAATAGTAACATGTTTTAGTTTCCCACTTTGCTTCATGAATCATGAATTTATGATTTGACAACATGCATTTTATATCTCTTTTACTAATATTTTCTATTTATCAGTTGTAGATGTTCATACTTGTGATTAGAAAAAGTGGAACTGCATGCTTGATTGATATTGTGACATAACAAGGCTTCACCTCTTCCCCATCCTCCCCCCAAAAAGAAAAATGAGCTAATGCTTCTATTATTTATTTTATGCATGCTTATTCCAGGTAAATTATGGCTCGCGGAATGTTTCAGTTATGACATTTGGACAACCTCGAATCGGGAATGCTGCATTTGCGTCCTACTATAGCAAATGGGTGCCAAATACAATTCGCGTCACACATGAACATGATATTGTTCCTCATTTGCCCCCGTACTATTACTATTTCCCTCAGAAAACTTATCATCATTTTCCTAGGGAGGTAACTATTCCACAAGCATAACTCAAATATTTTGTGCCTAATTTTAATCTGTTTGAAATCCAGCTGTCAATTCAGTACTTGGAAAAATTGTAAGGAATGAAATAGTAACCTTCCGTGTAGTGAATGTCTTGAGTACAGTGATTTAGCTATTCAAAAAAATTATTTATTCAAGAAAACAGTGTAACAAATTGAAGAATGTTGACTTGTACTTGAGCTCTTACTATACATCAAAGATAATTATATATTTTTATACATCGTTATGTGTTGCTCGCAATCCCAGTTTCTGCATGAATAAATAGAAAGTATGTTGTCTTTTTTTTATGCAAGTTTCATCAATTTAATGGTTGTTGATATAAATTAATCGTCAGTTTTGTTCTTGTATTTGAAATCTCCGATATTGCAGGTGTGGCTCCATAACCTAGGCTTTGGACTTCTTTCTTATACAGTTGAAAAGGTCTGTGATGATTCTGGGGAAGACCCTTCTTGTAGCAGGTAACTTCTCTGTCATGGGCTTATCTGTAATCAATTTACAAGAGAACTGCAGCTTGGTGTATATTAAACATAGTTTATGCTGGTCAGATTAAAAAAATAGAGGAGGAATCATTATAGTAAATTGGTATTAGTAAAGGGCACACTGCAATCTGCATCATTTCACTATGCGGCTTCCTCCTTTACTTAATGGAGGTTTGGTTCGTTCCACAAAACTGTGTAGAATAAAAATGTAAAGTCTCTGTAAGCTCTAAGCTCTAAGCTCAAGAAGTTCACTGGATTAAAGAAAAAGGGACATAAAGGATAAAACCAAAAACAAAGTAATAAAAGGGTTACCCTTCGGGGTGGCCCAATGGTTTGAGCTTGGGACTTCCATGTTGGAGGTCTCAAGTTCGAAATGCCTTGCCAGCGAAAGCAAGGGGTTTGCCTTTTGGGTCGAACTCGTCGCACCAGGCTTGCCTAGTGCGGGCTACCTCTCTTATGTGGTTTGCGAGTTATTGCATAGGAGCGGGGTTTTACCCCGTGCGCACCCAAAGGGTAGCGGCTGCAGGTTTCCGTTGTCATAAAAAAAAAGTAATAGAAGATTTGGTACTTTGTCCGATTAAATTACGGGAAAAGACGGAAGGTTGTAGTTTCTCTGTTGAACAATCATATCTGTAAGAGCTTAATTGGTTTTTCTAAGTACAGCTGTTTTACGCCTCTCATTGTCAAATTATAGAAAGAAATTTCCTCATTCTTATTTTGTTTGACCTAATTGTTATATATCTAGTAGATAACATTCTGCTTTCACCATGATCTTTTCAATTACTCTTTTATCATTCTTTGATTCGATTATTTGTGTTTGGTCTTGTTTATAATCCTATTACCTTTATAGTTTGAAAATAATGCACTAATATCCATAGATAAAACTGAAGATTCATCAAATCACCCCATTTGAACTGAAGTTTGGTCATTCAAATCAGTTAGGAGATGGTAGTTGAAAAATATTCTTAGAGAGAAACGGACAATTTTTTTTTTCACCGTCTTCTTACCAAAGGAATTATGATATCAATATTGATTTGAATTGTCTCATAGCCAAACGCTATACTCATATGTGAAACATGTCCAGTTACCAAAGGAGAGGCCTTCCTAGCCCCCGTCCCTTTACTGATTGTCCTTTGTGTTGTGGAGAACTCGTGGAATTTTGCTAGTGCTCTTGGCCTGTTTGCTAACTTTCTAAAATACTCCAGGTCAGTAACTGGTAGAAGTATTAAGGATCATCTGACGTATTATGGTGTAAGATTGGGAGGTGAGGAATCAGGATTCTGCAAAATTGTGATGGATGATCGTCTTGCTGCATATAGCAAAGTTGATATTGATGGAAATGTCAATCTATCCAGAGATTTTTCTGCTTCTGTTTTGAGGATGAATGTCGAATCTAATGAGGAAGGGTGGTCGATATAGTGGTTTTCTGGGATTATTTTTCTTGCCTTTGGGGAGGTGAATATAGGTCCCTGGTAAGGGTAAATTTGAGCTGTGTCCCAATCAATTGTGCAGTTTGGTCATACACTGGGGAGATCATATATTTTAGTTGTTTTTTGTATGTACATAACATTTATGTAAATAATTCTTACACTATTATTATTAACTAAACCCAGTGAGAATAGTGTGACGTGCTCAACTCTGAAACAGAAGAGACCAAGTGAGTATTATCAATACAGTTCATTTAACCAAAAGTTAATTATTGATCAGAAAGCATGTACAACTCAACAAACCATATAATACTACAACAACAATATAACAAGTGGAGGTCTGGGGAGAGTGAGGTGTACACAGATTTTATCCCTACTTTATGTACGACAGAGAGATTGTTTTCGATTGATCAAACTGTGCTACAAGAATTATCCTTATATGAAGTAAAGTATAACATTTGAATTAGTATGCTATCATTATTTAGTAAGAATATTCATGTTTTACACCATAAGGTTATTTTTCTTCTTATTTTGAGGATAATATGATTCTTAAAATGACCTGTATATAACATATTTCTCAAGTAAGGGACTAAAACTATAGTATTACTTATACACATCGAGCTAAGTTGGTTTATATGATGGTTGAAATGAAAACTTACCAATAATGAGTGACTAGAAGTACAATTCTTCCATCACAGAGTTTGTGCTCCATTGTTTTTTGTTTTTTTTTTTTTAAATCAAGTACTAGTAGGGAATATAATTTAAATACTTATGCTGTATTGAGTAATATAAATTCACAACCTAGCACACACTTATCTGTACTAGTTTTAAATAAGTTGACATAAACTCGCATGTTTATAGTAATCATAACTGAAATTTTTCAGGTGCAATTAATCTATGCGATGAATTGAATCGAAAACTTATGAACTTGTAACCTCCATTTTCAGAGATTTCCTTCTCAACTAACGTACTCGTTTCGGAATACAAATTATATGTTCAATTTACTCGGCACTAGCCATTCCTCTTCTCCAATTTAGCTCCTTATTAGATGAAGTTGTTTTTCCAACATTTGACAACATAAAATTCAAAATTCTATAAATTTGTCTCTTCAAGAAAACATTTCAAGTATTTTTCTTAATAAAATTATATTAAATAAAATTTCTAAATTAGTGTTACGATAGTTTATCCATCATTTTCCCCACCTGTCCAACGGAGGAGGCTAAAGGGGTTTTAACAAAGAGGGATCATATTCCGAACGTGGATCAACCTATACGAATGATCAATCAAGGATTGTGTCGATAGTAAATACTTGTTCAGTCTTAAATCTTAATTAATGGCTTCAGATTTGAATTTCATAATACAAAATCGATTTTGTTAGTCAAGTGACCTATCTCCCAATGTGAGATTTTTTAACATAAATTTAAATTTAATCGAATCCAAATGCATACCATCTCCCCTCCAAAAAAAAAAGACCATAATAATATAAATGAACCATTGAGAAATAATATTTAGTTGCATTCAGAGCTCATACAAAATTATGCATTTTGGTTGTATATTATTTGTTACTTGGTTAAATTACACGTAATCTTACTTCATTTTATAATAATAATAATAATAATAATAATAATAATAATAATAATAAGTTGAATCATTTTTTTTTAAAGTTACGTAATGTCAACTGTCAACCAACTAACATGAAGGTCAAATGCCCAATAGATGCCCATAACGCCGTTATAACCTTTACTATCCCTAAATTAACGGTGCTTATCCGTTTTCTCTCCCATGCCCCACCCAACTAACTAGATCTTATCTTATCTCCCTCTCCCCACCCCGCCCTTATACCTTAAAATATTATTTTTTTTATTCATATTTACTAAATATTGTTCAATATTTAAAAAATAAATTTTATTTTTATGTGTTATTTTAATAAAATTTTACTAAATTAATAAATAAACTTTGAAATAACATTTTCCTTCTATTTCAATTTGGGTCCGATGGAAAAACTAATTCATTTCCATAGGATAATAAGATAATATATTTTCAGAAGATCGTTATATAATATATACGATTTTATAAATATTATAAATTACTGATTTTTTAAAATTACAAATATATCTAATAGTGAAATATGATTTGAAGTTCTATCTCTAATTTTTCTTATTATATATAAATTGTCTTTTCGATCAGTAACATAAAATTATGAAGAGTTTTTCATTAAATGTAACTAGTTTTAAAAATATTATATCATCTTTGATAGTAAATAATTTAATATATTTATTTATAAAAATCAAAATAATAATTTGAGACGGAGTATATATATCCTTATTTATTTACATATGGTATAAGTATTAACCACTCTTATAGTTGCAATATCCTAATGGGGTATGGCTGGATATAAAGATCGTTTGTCCCCTTATTATAACGAAATGTCATATTCACTTTGATTGAATTTTGGGTTTTTCAGCCCATTCCCCTTTGTCTCCTCAGCCCTCCTCCCTCGGCTATCTTGGTCCCGGGGGTGGTGGGTGTACTTTGTTTCCCTGCAAAAAAATGGAAGGCTCCTGCAATGAACGCCTTTATTTTGGCAAAATGGGTTATGGGTATGGAAAAATAACGTATATTTATGCTTTTTTATTTATGTGTTCAGATTTAGGATAATGTGCATCTTAACTGTTGGATTAGTGAACTAAATGATGAAATGCCCTTATTTAGCTGGTGGGTTTACTTTGATTTTATGTTTTGTTATGCGGGGTTATCTGTATAAGCTTCAAGATTGAAACTTTATTAGTGTATGATTGGGATTTTAATTAATTGATTTGTGGGTATGTGATAGATGTGAGCACTATAGGAGAAGATGCAGGATTAGGGCGCCTTGCTGTAATGAGGTCTTTGATTGTCGTCATTGTCACAATGAAGCAACGGTAACTTTGTTAAAAGAATTCCCCTTTCACGATCTTGAAGTTACTCACTGTAATTGTTGTGTTATCAATCTGATGACGATTTGTTGTGTTTGTTTGATTAGAGTTTGTTGCGCAATATATATGATCGGCATGAACTGGTTCGACATGATGTAAAGCAGGTACTGTTTTGGGGATTATTATTCTTTTTGGTATTATGGTTTGCAAGTTCTTACATGTAGTATGGGTTGTTTTGGTATATCAGGTCATTTGCTCAGTTTGTGATACAGAACAGCCAGTAAGTGTCCCTTTATTTGGATTTGATTTTTTTCTTGGTTGGTGATACACGGAATCAAGTCTCTGATGTCTTTCTTTGTTTCAATTTAGGTTGCTCATGTTTGTACAAATTGTGGTGTAAATATGGGAGAGTACTTCTGTGAAGTGTGCAAATTCTATGACGATGATGTAATTATACGATGCTTCTGCTGAATGAGATTCATTCATTGCCTCTAGCTTCATATAAGCCCAATGTCTTTTGTTCTTTAGGATCTAGACACTTTTATCTTGTATCAATTTATTTATTTTTATAACTCCATTTTTACAGACAGACAAAGAGCAGTTTCATTGTGATGATTGTGGAATCTGCAGGTTAGTATACACATTGTATTGGTAGCTTTTCGAGAAGACTTTGGTGCTTCTGAAGTCTGCTAATTAGAATATATTTTTTTGTGTAGAGTCGGTGGCCGTCAGAACTTTTTTCACTGCAAGAAGTGTGGTGCGCATTACAATTTCCTATTATTATATTTGAGACTCCATGGAAACTGCTCTCTTTTTCTTAAGTTTGTTATTTGTTACTTAAATTTTTCTTTATTTGCTAAACTGTGAATGCATTGGTGATTCTGTACTATGGGACTCTATTGGATTTCTGATCCTTTAAAATATTCTTCTATTTTGTTCCTGTTGTCGACTTGTCTTCTATAGGACCGAAGAAAGAATTTACTATTTACTAACATCAATTGGGCAATATATAGATACGTTCTCTTTTGGTTACATCGTAGTCTTAAAGACATACAAGATATGGATACTTCAATCCTGTTTCTTGATTACAAAATATGTTTGTATATTACAAGCATGGAACTTTCTTTTTACTTTATTGTTTACGTACTTGTAAATTATCACAGTCAGTACAAAGATATTATTTACACATTCTATTCTAGTTGTAAACACAGTTGTACATTCATGGTTCATCGGTCTTATATAGATGTACTCCTTTTTGTTTGTTGATGTTGCCCTTTTCTCCCTTTCAAAATGTGGAATATTGGAGTTCTGTCCAGTATTTCCTAGAGTTCTTATTCTGAAACTTCATCTAAGTGTGTTTGAGTGGTTGAAGCTCCCTGCTTTCTCATGCCACTGGTTAATTAGTTGGTTGGCAAACCAAGCAGAACAGTTAACAGCTTTTCAAGTTTTTTCCTCTTGCTTATAGCTGCCAAATGGGCCAGGCTGGTCCACTTAAACCCGAATCAGACTGGACCACTTAAGACCAAAAGGGGCCAGGCTTAAGGGGAAGGGTTACGGGTGCGGGAGGGGCTGGCTGGACCAGTTTTGGCCCCTAACTAGATTTTTTAATTTTTCTTTGAACACACTAGCAATTGCACATTCTATTAAAAATATATAGTAGTTCGAAGTTATACTTGAACAAATTTAAAGCTTAAAAATGTGAGTTTTTTTTAAAAAAAAATAATTTTGATCCTTTTGTATTTAACATGTAGAGTTGAATTTAAGTAAAAGGGAAAATGTCAGGCTCACTTAAAGGGGTCGTGGGGTGGGCTGGTCTCACTAATGTTCCCCAAAACCCGCCCCCAGCCTGTCCTCCTTATCCAGCATCTGACTGCCCCTACCCCGAACCCATGTCCCCCTTCTCCTTGGTTCGTTCCGGACTGGACTGTCCTTGTTGACAGACATACTCTTGCTAAGTTGGGAAATTTTCCAAATAAACTGAATATCTTACTTTCTTCCTTCTCTTTTTGATATACATCCTCTCAACAGTAGACATTCATACTATGTTGTGACATCTTCTATCTCTATCATTTCATTGCCAAAAATGTTGTAGCTTCTTCACCTTATCTTGTTCATTCTGTAGGCTCTTGCTATTCAGTTAATTTACGTAATAACCACTCGTGTGTGGAGAACTCCATGCGGCATCATTGTCCCATTTGTTATGAGGTATTGTATATGAAGTGTTATACCTTGCTGTGGATCCTGCCACCAATTATTTTAATTCATGCTGCGATAATTTTTGAAATGCAGTATCTCTTTGATTCTCTTAAAGACACAACAGTAATGAAATGTGGTCACACAATGCACACTGAGTGCTACCACGAGATGATAAAACGTGACAAGTAATCACTTAATCTTATATATTTATGCTGTTTGTTTGGTTCTTACTACATAAAAGGGTAAAAATTATGTTAGCTGACTATCATTCTATCTGGAACTCAGATGCTGCTGCCCCATATGTTCCAAATCAATCATAGATATGTCGAGAGTTTGGAGAAGAATGGATGAGGAGGTATGTTTTTCTAACTGGTGCAAATAAAACTCTAGGAGGAGTCCAATTTCCAGAGGATGCATATTATCATGTAAAAGATTTCCATGCTTAAGAAACTTGTGCATGGTTGATTACCTCTTAAGCTGCTAAATTAATTGCTGTTACTTCTGAAGGGATCAAACTTATATAGTACGTAGAACGTTAGTTTTGCATTTTCAACTGTACGAGGTTGGTCTGGGTCCAATTTTTTGAGGATGCAGTCTCATCGTAGAAATTCTCTGCATACTTGAAAGCTTAGGGAAGGTTGATTACTTTTCCTACACGCATTTCAAAATTCTCTGCATACTCAATTGTTCTGCTACTTCTGAAATTATTTATGTTCTTTCTACATTAGTTGTTCTTGCCGGGTACTCCTTCATGTCAATGGCCTTGTTTACTTTGTGAACTAAGCAACATTTTCATCTCAGGCTAGACATGCTGTTTCCGTTACATTGCAGTTTCACTTTAAAACGAGGATTCTGCGAATTTAAAACTTTTAAATTAACTTAGCTTTTGCTTAAATTTTATTTTTGGAACTTGTTTTCAAGAATCGTATACTACCAAGTTGAACTCATATTCTCCCTCAACTTCAAAATCTTCTTTTCCAGATTGAAGAAACAATCATGCCTGAAGGTCTCCGAGACAAGAAGGTATCATGCTTTTTTTCTTTATCCCATATTTTTGGCGCCGAACTGTTTAAGGTTCTGCTCTGTAGTACCTCAAAGAGATTTTTTAACTTCAATGAAGATATGATAAATGCAGAATTTTTGACTGATTCTTATATTAATATATTAGAAATAATTGAAGTCCAAGCTGAACCACCTTACATTTGAATCTTTGTAATCTTTGGCACATCTTTGCTTCTTACATTAACTATGCTTAACCCATCTAACTTGATAAATCTGCAGGTTTGGATTCTATGTAATGACTGTAATGATACAACCGAAGTATTCTTCCACATTATCGGGCAGAAATGCCGACACTGTGAATCATACAACACCCGCATGATTGCATCTCCAGTTCTTCCTCAATAACAATTTTCTTACTGGAAAAAAAACTGATTGTTGCATGCTGGAACCCGGTGGGCAGGTAACAAGAGAATGATTTATGGTGTGATCTTCACCAAATGTGATTCTTTTTTCAATCCTTTCTACATGATTTGCCGCCTTTGCAACACAACTCAACTTGCATAGCGGATGCATTTATCATATTATTCTTTCTTCAATGATTTGGAGTAGAAATCCAACTGATCTGATACACCATATAGAATGCATAATTATTGTATCAGAACAAAGTACATTGTAGTGCTATTGTGTTAAGATTGCCAAGTGGATGAAAGTATTACAATTCATATATTTCGAACCCCGAAAGGGCTTGCTGTAACATGCACAAGATTTATAATCACTGTAAATATGTAGTATATAAAGGAGCTTTTTGGTTGTACACATGTTTCAGGCCCTTTAAAGATATTGCATTGTCTTATAGCTGATGTTTGCTGACAAGATGATAAAAATCAGACTGTGCTAAGTATACACACCCAAATTATATCAAATTACAATGGTTAAGTGATTAAATGAAGTGAAAATGAATGTTAATTAACCTCGGATAAATGAGAAATATGCATATGCAAACAGGGTATATGTATTTATTGATTTGGTGCAAATACAACGTGCTTGTAAATTTTTATCATGATAACATTGTCGAGTGTCATTTTAAATGTACATCAAAAGGTTTGGAATGAAATTTTATATGTTATTTGCAAATTGCAAATGGTTGTAAATGTGATGACTACGGTATTTGTTCCACTTCGTTTGTTCATCAACAAGACCACTATTTTTATATGATTAATGAGACAGGGGAAAAAAGCGCAATACTAATTCATTTCCTTTAATTTCCATTTAGAGGTTTCAAATTCAAACTATAAGAATGCAATTGAGGTTTCAAATTCAAGCTATAGGAATGAAAAATTGCAGTAGAGGCTGTACACAGATACCAATCCCATAATGTGCTATATATACTAGTCACAGATTGTAGCTAAATACACGCACAAAAAAAGGGTCCTGTAGTTTTAGTATAAATATGATAGCAGCATAATGCATGCTGCATCAAAAAGTAACTGTGAAGGGTCCTGTAGTTTTAGTATAAATATGATAGCAGCATAATGTATGCTGCATCAAAAAGTAACTGTGAAAATGGACGTCCTAATTACTCCAAATATTCGAAGAGGTTATAGATGTAGCAGCAATTATTCTGAAACTCCAAGGAACTGAGCAAAGCTTGGATATTTGGGCTCCCATTCTAGTTCAGCACGAGTCTTTGAGTTGTTTAACTTCTTCCCTAAAGGATCACTAGTTCCTGAGAGATATTATACATAACCGTTTCACGCATGACTCTTTAGGCAAATAAGAGTAACTATAAAGCCAAAGGATAGAATCAGTTACCTGTGAAACCCTCAAATTTCTTATCAAACTTGCCACTTTTCTCGACTAAGTCCATCACCTCCTGCCTGCAATGAGCACAAGGTAGTACAACATAGGTCAGAAATTCTGAATATCTTAATTACTTGAACCAAACACGGAGAGTATTTAATTGGAATGACCTGGATACAGGGTGGTTGTCACAGCCCAAAAAGATCCGACCACGAAGTCTCTTCTTCAAGATGGTAACTGACAATGAAGCTGCATCCTGTTGGAAAGACAGGCCAACACATCAATATTGCTGTAATTATACAAGCATGAAAAGCACAACAAAAGGGGACCTCCGGACTGAACATGATGTAAAAGATAAATGCACAGTCACCTCATAATGAATAAGATTGAGGATGTGGTCAGGGCGAATATCACAGCTCCCTTTATGTAACCAGTATATATGTGCACCTCTATCTGCTTTGTGTTAATGGTTAAGGTAGGCACATAAACAATAAAGATCTAAAAGCTCCACAGAAAGGATCTATGCCAACTGAAGCACGTTTCAAAGGATATATAAAGGCCAGCCAATCTAACTACACAGCCATCAAAGTCCAGTGCTACTTTCTCTGCCTTGAGAAGTACATCGGTTCTAGGACTCCTCCCAATTGGAACTACAGGGCCATCCTATACATTGACATAGAAAAGATGTTCAGCTAAAATAAAGAAAAAACGAATACCTATGGAATACACATGACTCATTCTATCAAGTTATAAGCTTCATAAATTAAAATGCATTAGTTCCTCTAGAAAGACAATTCAAAACTCTACATCTTAATGTTTAATACATAACATCCCACCTTGAGTTAATCAATCAGAACAAGAAACTGTTACTTGAATAATGTTTTATAAGATTTAACACCTCATTTATTGCTCCATTGTCAAAGCAGTCATATGGTGCAGAGCTTGAAGTAAATAGGAAGGAACCTTCACCATTCCAATTTAATGCAGCCTCCCTGCTCATTTCACATGCAAAAGAGAACTTAATTACTGGTGGATTGAGCTTTTATATTAAACCACATTACATGATCAATTTGATCAACATCACCTAATCAAGTCAGAAGACGAAAAGCAAAAAGGCTGAGTAACTCGTACTAATGAAGAAATCTATTAGAAAAGAGATACTTATAAATTCCATAATAAAAGCGGTTTTGTCTCTAAACCCTATGACATGCAACACAACTTAATACCAACTATATATAGTTCACCAAATAAAATTTCCCTTTTAGCAAAAAAACTGAAACACAGACACGGTTTTGCTCATTAGTGAACCATGAATTACCACAGTTTCTGATGTTCATCAAGAAACTATCCACCTTGTTATTGTTTTTTACAAGAAAGATTTTGATATCAGCAGGACTAGTACTCCCCAGAAAAAATGAAATTTGATATCAAATGATGCCATTATAGATAGGGACTTGACCAATTATTAACCTTACCTAATATCACCAGCGTAGTCATCAGTCTGAGATGGAGGAGCACAGAATATAACATAAGGGAACTTGTAAGTCAGCTTGGTTTGTCTGGAACATGGATTAATTCCCATTTTAATCAGTTCATCATGATGATTGGTGGTCACTGTCTGCCCATATATCTGACAGCCTGGGTATTCCTGCCACATTAAAGTATTCACAACTCTTAGCATCAAATTTCAAAAAGCACATTTCATAAGCAACACAGAAATCCACTAGTTCGTTACAGTTACAAGGCGAGAGTCTCATGCTCTAAATACAATATATGCTTCCAACTCCGATTCAACTTAAAAACAACAGGAAGTGGTTGGCTATGATCATGCTATTTTTGAACTGGTGTACACACACAGAAAACTTATGGTCCTTCTTTTAAAAGAACAATACCTCTCTCCATTTTTCAGCCACTAAACGACCAAGCACACCAGGTCCAACAATCAGCAGGTCGTTCGCTCCGATGTTACCCCTAGATGAAGCCCCCAATTCTTCACTTGGAGCATCTTCAATAACCAATAAGTCAGACAACATCAATCAAACTAGAGAAGACAATTTCAGAAAGAGATGCATATATTTTAGGACTTAGGAGTAAAGCATGAAACATTCTTCCTAAACATAAAGCCATCAGCATTTGAATTCAATTGTATACTTTAGATTGCCAACAACTTATTTTGCCCAAAATATAAAAGCAGCCCGGTGCACAAAACATCCGGTAATCAAAGGGCCGGAGCCAAGGGATGTGATGTAGTCTATCCTAATGCAAACATTACTGAGGAGACAACTTTATTTTGCATTAATTCCTTTCAACAAAACTAAGTCATTCTATAAGACTTGATCTAATTAGCAGAATAACAGCCTGTAAACATCTGAATGACGCACTTCAATGATGATCGCTGGAGGCACTGTTTTAAAACACTCGCAATTAGTTCGATCGGATTGCTAAGAAAGTAATCGAATATCCTCAGAATTTAGTAATCTAATGGTAACAAATACATCGAAATAGCCGTCAGTGACATCACTCATCAGCAAGTAGATGTGCAAATGAAACTCAATCGCATAAACAAAAAAGTAGAAGCAACAGTTAGTTGTTTTCGGTACTAAAATCAAGAGCTGATCAGCTAATTAGTAGTTTCAAATCGTAATTCGTATCAGTAGCGATTGGAGTACCAATGGCAGAGTAAGCGTTGACTTGGAGAGAATTGGCGGACATTGTTGGTGATGAATACTTCAGGAGAGCGCAAGTTGAGAGGTTGTAAGGGAAGAAAGTGAGGTTGAAGTTGGAGGTTTGAAGATGGCAGCCAATTCTGGTAGCAAAAGCAGTAGTAATAAAAGTAGTGGTGCCCATGATGGATAATCGAGAGGAGATGATATTACTGTTCATAGCAAAATCAACTTTCTTTTACTGGGCCTCCACTCTTTCACTTGGGCTACGTTACCCATGTTACACTTCCACCTAATTGAAATCGGGAAAATTACGTCGTTAGAGCAAACTTATACTATTTAATACATATCATAGGTATAGTTTGGAGTTTTTGGCCAAAAACATCCTTAAACTATATCCAAAAATTAAACTACGTATTATTCTTAGCAGAAAACATCCTTCAAATATTGAAAAGTTAACAATTTTCATTCTTCAATTAAATATCGTCAAAAAACTAAAGGATCCTATAAAAACATGAGTAGTTCACGTGACTATCAACAAAAGTTTTCCTGCATTATTTCATTACCTGCTCTATGAAGTTCCTAAAAAATTATTTAAAATCTTAGACACAATTACTTACTGAAACCAAAAAAAAAAAATGTTTGGAAGGTGTAAGGATACATGATCTGCTTTTTTTCTCATTTAGTAACGGAAAGAAGTTGAAGCTTAATTATCTTTTAACTTTTTCAAAGTCAAATTGTACTTAGATCAATAAATTTTTGGGCCAATCAGATATTGAAGTAATCAAAATATTGATTATGTCTCGCATTTGAGTTTCATTCTACATTATTAGAAGCGAAATTCTCCAACAAACGCTGCTTCTACGCTCTAGCATATTTAATTGAGAAGAAACATATTCAACTAATAATATTAATATCAAATTACATGAAAAATAAATGAAAAAAAGTCAAATTAAAAGATTTTTCATAATGTTAAACTCAATTACCGCAAAAGTTCATGATAGTATTTTTGATGTATCTAAGAATAATAATTACGAAGAAATTCTTAATTTTTGTGGGATTTGTTAGTTTTTTTGATAAATTAAGTAGAAGGATGAAAATTGTTTACTTTTAAATACTTGAAGGATGTTTTCTGCTAAGAATGATACTTTAAGGGTGTAGGTTAAGTTTTGAGTATAGATTAAGGATGATTTTCGCCAAAAACTCGCATAGTTTGTTGTAATTATCACTAGCGACTAACATTATACATTAATTACATGAGCTGACTTTGAGTTTGTATAATTAGTCACGTTTGTATATGTATAATTCGCCAGAATATACAAATGCATATGCATAATATACAATTATCTAACCAATATACATATACAATTCACCTCTCTCCCTCTCTATCCTCTCTCGCTCGCCTCTCTCCTCCCTCTCCCAATCTCGCTTGCCATATATACAAATGCATATGTATAATATACAATTATATACATATACAATTCACCTCTCTCCCACTCTCTCCCTCTCTCGCTCACCTCTCTCTCCCAATCTCTCTCATCTCTCTCTTCGCTCTCCCAATCTCGCATGTCATATATACAAATACATATGTATAATATACAATCATCTAACCGATATACATATACAATTCATCTTTCTCCCAATCTTTTCCCTCTCTCTCGCCTTTCTCCTCTCTCCTCTCTCTCTCTTAGTCTAACTCGCCTCTCTTCTCTCTCTCTCTCTATCTCGCTCGCCTCTCTCGTCCCTATAACATATAACTATGAATTGTAATTATCAAAATATAACAATACTGATGCTAGTAACATTAGATATATGATACCATGAAATGTTATGCACAAATACACAAAACATGTCTGTATATAGAAGATTGAGTAATTAACACATATACTAAACAGAGGCGGACCTAGGTTGCGTCTATGGAGTTCACCCGAATTCTCTCAATCGAAAAATTAGTTATTGCTCGTATCTATTAGTCATTTTATTTCAACATAATTTTATGTACAACTCTTTTAAAATGATGAATTATATATATAGAGATAAATTAGATGTAATTGAATGAAGAAACTAAAAATCGTCAATATCCTTTTAATGATATATATTTAATAGAATTAATGAATATCTTTTTTATTTTTTCAATTCTAGTTTAGAGAGATGGAAACTAAACTTATTTGATTTGTTTTTTTTTTTTTTAACAAGTGATGACTAATCTAGTAAATTAAACTACATGAACTAAAAAATTGGCAATGTCATTTATTTATCTTCTGAATATGCATTATAATATTAGTAAATCTATACTTACACACTTTTAGAGAATCTTGATAATTTTTCTAGTAATATGTGTTTGAATGGATACTAATTTAATAAATTTTAAAATGCAAAATAAAGTAAAACATCACAAGTATAAAAAGTACAAGAAATTTTAAGAATGTTCAATGGAGCAGGATAAAAGTAGGAAGCAATTCTTAATGTGGTGCGATAATATAATACAAATTTAGTGGGTTAACGTAAATAATTTTCTTCTCCGTCTCACTTTCTTTTTCATCCTTTAATTTTCACGTCTTTTAGGAATTAACTTATGTAATATAACTGATCAACTATTTTTTTTAATCAATGTAGCTTTATTCTTGATATCTTTGATTAATTTGGTGTTATAAGATACCTTGTCCAAAAAGCATGTCGATGTTACTACGCTCACCGGACACTTACATTACCATATGAATTTTTTCTTTAAATTTCAAATCCACTAAGCTTAATTCTTCAATCCGCCACTGAATTACTAAAGATGACAAATCAAGAGAGGTGAGATACATTCATCTGAATTAGTTATCAAGAATCAAACTTGGATACGATATGTAACTAAACAAGTCAAATTTGAATAAGATATGTAACTAAAGTAACTATTTAACACATATACTAGTGTGTCTTATGCAAGTTGCTCTAAAGCTTTCACGGGGTGCCATATTTGGTTGCTTTTAGTGGCGGATTCAAGATTTCTCTTCAGGAGGTTTGAAAAATAAAAATATAAACGTATAAATAAGTCTTTTGAAATGGACTTTTTGAATTTTTTTGGGTTTAAAATTACATTTTTGGCACATTTTTAAAATAAAAAATGCTTGAAAAATAGAACTGATTTTTTTAAACAAAAATAAACTGAAACTATAGAGGAAAATAAATAAATGTTGTTGTAGTAATTCAAACTTGAGGCGTGCAACTTAATATTTAAGGGTCTTACCATTAAGTCATCTATTTTTATTTGTTATTGAAAGGGTTCAAAATATATGCATCTATAAAAGTACAGAAAATTTACCTTATATATATTGTGTATTTTTTTATCGAGGGTGTTTACCCAATGTGGGTCCGCCCCCTGGTTGCCTCCATTTAACTTGTACTTTTACCTAATTTAGGTTAAAATTGTTTTTTTTTGTTCACTTATTTTTATTTTTATTTTGGCTTCACATCCAATCAATCCAACAAAAATAAGACAAAAGGAGGAGGAGGACATATCCACACTCGGAAGTAATTCAATATTCATTCTCTCATAAATAATTACAATACATACCCTCTTCATTAAAGCTGATAATTTTCGCTTAGCTGATACTAGATCATTACGATATATTATATCGGTACCATAAAGACTGATAATTTTATTTAACTGATACCATATCAGTATGTATAGTGTATTGGTATAATTAAGGTTTCTTATTAAAAAATTACTCATTAGTCAGTGATAGTATATAAGTGTATATATGTATAAATATTGTTGTGGTATCATTAAGGTTTCTTGTTCAGAAATTACGCATTAGTAAATAATACTATAAGAGTATGTATTTGCATATTATTGTGATATCATTAAGGTTTCTTGTTTCGAAATTACTCATTAGTCAATGATAGTATAAGAGTATATACATGAGTCCGGAGCCTAAAGGGTATAAAATATTAACAAAAATTTCAAAACGGTATATAAAATTTTATATTAACTAAAACGGCAAAATCGCTGGAACAACAGCGATTTACTCCACCGGAAAAAGCAAAATCGTTGCTACTGCAGCGATTTTGCAAAATGTAATTTTTTTTTAAAAAAAAAATTCAAATCGCTACCTAGGCAGCGATTTTCAATTTTGTTTTAATTTTTTTTTGAAAATCGCTGCCTAGGCAGCGATTTCAATTTTTTTAATTTTTTTTTGTTTGCAGCGATTTGCAATTTTTTTTTTAAAAAAAAAAACATGAAATCGCTGCCTGCAAACAATTTTTTTTTAAATATTAAATTTCTTTTAAAAAAATTACTTTTTAAAAATAAAAATAAAAATTGCTGCGTAGGCAACGATTTTCTAAAAAAAAAAAAAAAATTTAAAAAAATTTGAAAATCGCTGCCAAGGTAGCAATTTGATTTTTTTTTTAAAAAAAAAATCACATTTTGCAAAATCACTGCAGTAGTAGCAGCAATTTTGCTTTTTTCGGTGGAGTAAATCGCTGTTGTTCTAGCGATTTTGCCGTTTTGGTTAATATAAAATTTATATACCGTTTTGAAATTTTTGTTAAATATTTTATACCTTTAGGCTCCGAACTCGTATATACATATTATAGTATCATTGACTAATGAGTATTTTTCAAACAAAAAACCTTAATGATATCAATACAATATATATATATATATTATATATATATATATTATATATATATATATATATATAGTATTAATTGAGCAAAATTATCAGCCTTAATGATACCAATACAGTATAGATACTTATTTAATATTATTTAAGTGAAATTAGTTAGAGTATGTAGCGTAATTATTTAGTGAATTATGAATTTAAAAGAATATATATTTGTAATTATTTTACCAGTATTTGCTTAAGTTTCCCCTTTATTTTTCCTGTATTATTTATCCTTCAATTTTTTATTTTTTGTTATTATTTACCCTCCTCCCCCGCAACAATAACTTCATATCTTGTGCGTACATGTGCCTATACTAAAAAACAAAAACAAAAAAAGAGGACTTAATATCTTATTTCATATAATATTTTAGATTAAATTTACTGGATCTTACTGTCTTTCAAGTCTCAACCTTTTTCTATGAATGAAGTCTTCACTTTTATCTGTAGTATATAGTTTAACGGAACATGAATATTTTGAAGAGATCTTACAAAATAAAAAAATACAAAAAAATTAAATAAATTCAAGGAAGGGATAAATAATATGCAAAAATAAGTTTATGGGGAAAATAAGATGAAAAAAGTAAATTTAGAGGGGTATAATTAATATTTCATCTAGTGCAAGTGTATTATGTATAGCTCATAATTTCATATAGGTTTACGTGTATTTCTCTGTCTAATCTAGAAAAAGTTTTTTGAATATATTGATCAAACCCTTTTTTATTTGAATGTTGAATTTAAAGTGTCATTTTCCTCTAAGGATATAGGAGTATTGTTTTTATGGTTTTGATGAAATAATGTTGAAGAAAAAGAAATGAATTTATTACGTTGAATTATGTGACCATCTCATTTAAAAACTTAAATTGTTACAGAGAACATATTTTTATTATTTAGTTATATTTTCAACACATATGAAAATAGAGTACAATGTTATTTAGCACGCGTGGTAAACATACTGTTTCACCCATCTTGACATATTTCCTCTCAAAATTGTTACATTGATTTCCAATAGAATTACAACAAAAATAACTTTTAGCGACAACGTATATATCGTTTCAAGATCTCTTGGTTAATTTTAGCTGATAAGTTATAGTGTTTCAATGATGCAACTTTTGCTAATTATATCACAAGGCAGACTGTATAAGACCAATTCCATGAGTTGTTGATGGCAACACTTTGTGAATCTTCATAGCTTGATTAATACGATAATAATAAGGTGAATTATCATATTTCCCTTTCCACCTGTTGATAAGTTGAGATGCAAAAATTAAAGTTACTCAACATTGTTACTTAGGTATAGACGTTTTTATACTTATATATAAATCATATATGAAAAAAATTAAAAATCAATCGATTTGAACCTGTTCTCGTTCTTTTCTGGAATCTGGAGTTCCAAATGTTGTTCAAAATTTTTGAAAATCAAGTTGACTTGCTCATCCTTCACCTCCTCTAGAGTTGTAGGGCACCACTGAAAATTTGGATCGAGAATTCAATATAATTAATATAAAGAATTTTAATATTTGAGATTGAGACGTAATTGTTATTATCATACATATTATATATAATACCTTGGGAGAGTTATTCTTGTTAATGACAATAGCGCTTATGCCCTTTATAATTAACAAAAAAAAAAAGAATCAGCTAAGGTTTAAAAGTACCAAAAAGTTATTCAAAGTTAAATATTTGCAATAAAAATTAAAGTAATTTCTATATACTTGAAATTATAGTTGAAAAGCTACGTACATACCTCATAGAAATCATTAGATATTGTTCTCCTTAATATGTTATTCGAGACTCTGAATTCTTTCTTCAAACACCCAGATAATGTCTGTTTCTTCCTTCTCGAATCTACACACTAATTTTAAACATTAATTAGTGTACAATTTAAACATTTTTTTTTTGTTATTGTTTTATAAATTGACTTTGCAATTTAATGTATTAAAACATAAGTTATAGTCCATTTTAAAAACATAAGTTATATATAGTTCACTACTTAATGTGGACAAAAATATTTTTGTGACTTTATAAGTAAATTTCAGCGATTATAAGTGAAATTATTTGTATAGTTCCATTTGGAAGAAGCATAATTGTTTTATCGCCTGATGGGGCGGATAAAGATTACTAGTTGAGAAATATAATTACCGATCTTAGTGTTATTTTTAGTCCCGTTGGGGATAATCTCTTTAGGTGTTTAAGCACTGGTTGAATCCAATCATTTCCTAATTTATGTGCCTCAGCTTCCTGAAAATTAAAAAAAAAATAGTTATAACTTTTTCTTAATGATGATTGAATTAATTAATATGCTATAACACAACTAAAAAATAATTAATGATGATCTTACAAATGACATCAATATCTCCTCGACAGTATCCTTGGAAAAACATTCGTTGATTATGGACATCCTGCATTTGCATTGAATTTATTGATAACTTCGAAGAAAACGTGTAATACATAGATAGACATTTAAATTTAATCGTAATTAATAAATAAATAATACTTAAATTTTATGATTGTATATCTAGACATCTCAACTCATCTCCATTGTTATGTTTTGTCTAAATAATTATTTTGTAAGCTGAAGTATTGAGTTGAAATAGATAGTTAAGATGTCTAGATGTACATCGTCAAAGTCAGTTAAGACTAAATTAATATCTATCTATATATTAGTATATACTACAAATTGCATTATTTATTTAAGACAGAGAATATATATATATATATTACCTATTCAATTGCAAGATGCTATTTTCATGTATCTCAAAATCTGTCGAAAATTCCTTGATAACAGATTCAATAGCATTCTCATCACCACTGTTTAAGCTTAATAAACACTTCTCTAGCTCAACCAATTTCTGTAAACAAAAAAAAAGGTCAATATAATTTATTAGAGAATATATATTTATTTATTTATTTATTTATTTATGTTGTGTTAATATACGAGTTTGGATATAAAACATATTAGTATAGTTTTGTCATTTATAAATATTATACTTATAACTCAAAAGTTAAAAAATAATTAGTGTTGGAGTAGTAATAACCTGAGAAGGGACAATATGTGTGGCAAGTCCTGCAGCAACAACCTCTTTACCCTTAGCCTTGCTCCTGTTAATCCCAAGTATTCTCCTATATATACAACAAAATTTATATATGTTTAGCGTTTGACTTGACAAAAAATTCAAAAATAAAAAAAGAGTTTTAGTATGGCCGGCATGACATTTATATATTTTGTATATATTATAAGAGAATGTCATTGACAAAAAGTATGTTTTAAAGTTAAAGTGCTAAATTACCTAATCGACCAGAAAGTCGCGAAAGCATGTATGAGAAACCACAATCTGGATGGAACCCTATTA
Source organism: Solanum corneliomulleri (assembly GCA_027704805.1). NCBI lineage: Eukaryota > Viridiplantae > Streptophyta > Magnoliopsida > Solanales > Solanaceae > Solanum > Solanum corneliomulleri. The sequence continues at coordinate 40,008,866 of JAKWIY010003057.1, read as the reverse complement.
GTGTTTCTGGAGTGGAAAATACCTATTCAGTACAATAGTTTACACAAAATTAAGTTAGATTCGAAAATCAAAATATTAATTAGAATTACACATGTTGGAGATGTATATATATTATAGGAAAATTGTATATAATTGCAAACTATTAATTCAAATTAAATGCTATAAATATATTTTGTTTTAATTGTACCCCATAGCTATTTTCGTCACTCTCCTTAGTGAAATCTCGCTTGCCATTGTCGTTTGGTGGCAGTCTCGCTCGCCTCTCTCGCTTTTTATACAAACATAAATGTATAAAATTCGTTTGTGTTTGTATAAAGCAAGAAGAAATTGTATACATATATTTTCGTTTCCCTCTCTCCCCTCTCCCAGATCTCGCTTGTCACTCTCCCTAATCTCGCTCGCAATCTCACCTCTCTCGCTTATACAAACAAAAGCGAAATGTATAAATTGCATTTCTGTTTGTATAAAGCGAGAGAAAATCGTATATACACATGCAAATACATAAATTTTCGTCTTATACACTTATAATTATGCAATAAAAATACTCCACTGCCCAGTTTCTTTTGTCTTTCCCTCTTTCTCGTTTTATACAAATTCAAATTATATATAATTTTTCTCTTTCTCGTTTTATACAGTGCGATTCAATTGTATATTTCCTGTCATGTCTCTTTAGCCTTTCTCTCTTTCTCATTTTATATAAATTTAAATTGTATATAATCGTCCTATACACTTGTAATACAAATATTTTCCTGCCCAAGTCTCTTTTGCCTTTCTCTCTTTCTCGTTTTATACAAATTCAAATTGTATATAATTTCTCTCTTTCTCATTTTATACAATTCGTTTATACAATTCGCTTCAATTGTGTATGTATAGCGAATTATACATACATATATGTTTGCTATGGAGCGTAATTATTAAACTTTCTTATAGCATATAAATATGAATTTTGTATTTGCTATATGTGAAAATTTCACAGCGAGTGACCAAAAAAGTGAAAAAAATCAAAACTGTTACTAATGAGTGTCAAACACGTGAACGCCCACTAACTCTTTCAAGTGTCTAAACTACTGAGGTACAACACCTTATTCTATTAAAAGTGTCCAGAATATATTATTTAATCACTTTATATTTATTTTACTATCAACGGTGTATATTAGACACACTCACTATAACATAGCTACGCGCTAATTATACTCACAGTTTTTTCAGTGACAACTGAAAATTTCATTGGAGTCATCAAAGATGCACCTCCGCCCATTGACATTCCATTAACAAGAGCAACCTACAAATCGGTCATCGTTATGATTAATTAAACAGAAAATTTATAGTAATTTAATACAAAATTAGGTGAATATAAAAAAAATTGTTCAAACATCATCACATAAAATAAAACGGATATTATTTTAAAGAATAGCATGAGAAAATAGAACGTACCAAGGGTTTCTTATATGTATGAATGTGATAGCAAAGCCAATACATCCGATAAGTAGCTTCAAGGCACGAATCTCCTGAGAAATATATATAATTATCCAATATTTGTTATAATTCATTTCAATAGCCTTAAAAATGAATAACTAAATCAAGTTAACATATCTTTAAATTTCGAGAGTCAAACAGTTTAATTTAGATAGTGACTTTAGGCTATTAAACCTCTGACGTTCTTTAAAAGCTTTATAAAAAAAGTACTATAAATCATAATGATTAATAATTTAATATATTTTTAAAATATAAATTATGATAAAAAATTACTTATTTAAATCTCGAAATTCGAAAGTGTTATGAGAGATAAAAGAAGCAAGTGTTTACTTGTTTTTCGACCATAATAGAACATTTTCAAATCCCCACCAGCAGAAAAAGCTTTCCTGCTCCCTATATATTTACATCACAAAAATTAACTCCATATCTTATTTATTTATATATATATATATATTATATATATATATAATATATATATATATATATATATATATATATATAATATATATATATATATACTAAGCATTTGCTTCATTTTATTAGCAAGTAATATACATACCTTGATGATGACAAGCTTTGTACTATCATCTTTCTCTAATTTCTCGAGCTTCTCTCCCAGCAATAATATCTAATTTCGTACAACAAAAATTAGTATTCATTTAACAATTACGTATATAAGATGAGATGCATGGCCTATTTGACGATCAAAGTCAGAATTTAAAGCATATGAGTTGGAAATTCTAATTCTGACATATACTAATATATAACAACTTTTACGTAACATGTTTATGACCACAAGATTAAAGATAAAATTTTGATACATTTTATATATAGAGAGAGTTTAAGATTCAAAAGTTTTTATTTGATTTTAAAAAAATCTGTACCAAATTAAAAGTAGATAATCGTATCAAAACAGTACTAACTCAGACTTTCTTTCATTCTTAAACCGTATATGATTAGTCAAATGAAAGGAAGCATATAACATATGTATATATATTTACCACTTTGTTTGAAAGGACATTTAATTGTTTAGGCCGATTAATCGTAATCACTCCAACACGACCAATTTCTTCAGCAATAACAACATCCTGCAGATTAACAAAAAAATTAAATTTGCAGAAAGTACTTAACACTTCCTAAATATGATTAATATTCCAACAAGTGAAAAGAATAACTAAAATTAATTCTTATTTCCTAATTAAAACATTAGATATTTACCTCTCTATCGAGCTTTACTATTTCTTGAGCCATCCGCGCAGAAAATAGATTAATACTTGCGTACTTATGTTCTCGCAGTTTAATTTTGCCAACGATATCCAAAATTATACGATATATATACTTGCAAAAAATTTAAAATTACGATATGAAAAGGATTCTGGAATTGACACAAAAAATATGAAAATGGGCAAAAGAGATATAATATATAGTTGAAAATAACAATAAGGATCTCCGTTATCAACGTCTATTTATTTTATTTTATTTTATAAAGTGTTTGGTACAAAGTAATAGGCGTGGAAGTTAACGCACGTTATGACAGCCTGAAAAAATCTTCCCAAATATTTCTTTCTCATTTTTTTTTATAAAAAAAATAACGTGCTTAATTTAGTTATTATTATTTCGTTCTTTGATAAGAATAATTTATTTCGATACTAATTATTAATTATGATATAATATGATTTATTAGAATTAATAATCAAACAAAAATAAGATAATTCCGAGGCTTTTATTATTTATGCTTATCCATCATATAAAATGAACCTTAATAACATATACTTCTATAATGATAATGATTTAATTTACAAGTTATACACCTTATTTGAATCGTTATTACTATATATATAATATTGTATAATCAAATTCATTGTTACATGATAATGAAAAATAACATTTTATATTTTATATTATCATGTTCTTACTTAATTAGTGAATTTCATTTAGTCCTTACTTTTCCATACATACAAGTTAAAACACTTCCAATAACTTTACACTTTATTTTAGCTGATTTTATAATTTTATGAGTTGCTTGTATTTTTATTTATCGTCATTTGGTGACAGCCCATCAGAATTATAAAAATGGCGTTGAGATTGGCAAAACATGCGTAACGATTTTCTTCGTAATTATTTTTATTTAATTACATTTTAATAATATTGCATGAGTAAGGTATGTGTATAATATATATATATATATATATATATATATATATATATATATATATATATATATATATATATATATATAATATATCTATATTATCAGAGACTAGATCATTTTATTAATGCTTTTATAAAAGATTTATTTGTTTATTAATTTATTCTTATATTAATTTTTTAAGATCTAAGATAAATTATTTCTAATTGTAAAAGCATGGATTATTTTGTTAACAATTCTTCTAGATTTTTTTTTAAATTTTATTTTGATATTGTATATGTTTTTCTTCTTTATTGTTTCCTTCATAAAAATAAAAATGGATTTAATTCTGGTGTTTTTTTTATGAAATTGTGAACATCGAAATTTGAAAATTCAAAAATTCTACGATTTTTATTTTATGTACGTGCCTTACATTCACTATAATACTACTGAAATTTAAAACTCTTATGAACAAAATAATAAGTGGCGTTGAAATTGCGAAAACGTGGGATGATCTTCTCTAATATTATTGTTTTTAATCATTAATTAATTTTAAATAATTAATAATACTGAAGTAGAAGTAGCTAAACCACGTGTATAAGTAAATCTGAGTGGTTGTGACATTTTCTTTTGTATTTTTATAAAGACTTATTATTTATTTGTTAATTAATCTATTAATTTATTCTTAACTAAATAATATTTTTTAGTCATAAATAAAAGCATGGATCATTTTGCTAATGATTTTTGAAGATTGCTTTTATTTGTTATGAATTTATATGTCTCTATTTTCTTTTCTTTTTCTTTTCTTTGAAAAATTACATAAATGAGCTATAAATTCAAATTTATTTCATATTAATAACCAAACCCAAAGTTATTTAAGAAACATCCATTTGCTCATAAATAATTACAATTCATACTCCCCTTCATTAAGATTGATAATTTTCGCTTATATGATAATTAATCAGTATCATATACTGTATTGATATTATTAAGAGTGACAATTTCGCTTGTTGATACTAAATCAAATATATATACTATTGTGTTATCATTAAGGTTTCTTGTTTGGAAATTATTTATTAGTCAATGATACTATAAAAGTAAATGTATATATTACTCTGGTATCATTAAAGTTTCTTGTTCAGAAATTACTCATTAATCAATGATATATATACTGATTTAATATCAAAGTAAAATTATTAACATTAATGATATCAATACAATATATGATACTTACTTAGTATGAAGTAAGCAAAACTAGTTAGGAATATACAAAGTAATTATTTAGTGGGGTATGAATATAAAAGAGTGTATCTGTGCAAATTACTTTGCTTTTATGGGATATTAATTTGCTTTAGTTTCCCCTTATACCCCATAAAAATGGATTTAATTCTTATGTTTTTACGTGAAGTCGAACAATTAAATCAATTTCAAAAATTCATAAATTCCACAGTTTGATTTATCTTTACCTTTTAAGATAATTTTAAAAATATTAACTAAAATATAAATCAAGGATCTATCCTTCTTTTTATAGAAAAAACGTAAGTAAAAAAAATAAAAATGACTTATAATATAGAAAATTAAATCCGTTCTAATAAGAGGAAAACAACAACTGAACTATTAAGATTCTCGGAACAAACGATCTACATATGCACTAATTTTGCATATAGCAGCCGCCAACTATTTTTGATCAAATTCCAGTTACACCCATCCACGTTGTTCAATCCTGAAGAAGAAGAAGAAGAAAAAGCATTACTATATTTTATATATCATAAGATTTGGAATCAAATAAGGATACGACAATCCTAAATTTAAGGAAAAATACATAATTAATTACTATATACATATTTTATATATAGTTTAAACGTATTATTTATAATATTACTTTTTAATAATTATATCATATATTTTAAAAAAATTAAATTAAATATACAAAATTAACTCTTAAATATGATATTAAATAATTATTTTAAAATTTTGAACTCCTTAATTAAAAGTACATTGACAATTCAAATTACTAACTCTCACATCCCCCACATAATTAACACACATCCACCATCTCTCTTTCTTCCTTAATTAATCATCTCAAGACTTGTTTTCATGTACTAATTTCAAAACTAATTCTTGATAATCAATCGTAAAAAAGTAAATTAAGATATCTTAATATATCTTGGGCTTTGTCACTTTCATGTATCTAAGTTAGAGTTTCATTTTTTATTTTTTTTTGAAATTCAATTTTAGAATTTATATTGTTCGTCTTTGTTTCTCCAATTCATTTTAATGGTTAATAATTCACAAAATAGTATAATTCTTATTAAAGGTACTTCATATTAATAATATTTTTTCGATGTAAGCTCTTTTGTTTTTGTTAACTATTTTAGAATGTTTGTAGGGTTTGAATTTTCATTCGCCAATGTCTTATACATTATGTGTCCGAAATATGCACTATAAAAATTAAGATATACGAGCAGAATATAATTAATTTTTTTTATCATGTTTGTGAGATACCACTGACTAGACCTTTGTTGGTTGCATTATCTCTTAAAAGTATTCCATTATATAATTTCGTATTCAATTTTAGAGATCCACGAAACCCGAGTTCCTCAACGATACTATTATATTGGCCAGTTGAAATAAATAGAAATTTGTATATACAACGGAAGAAATTGATGAAGATGATGAAGTTTACGATTTAAGAACTATTAAAGTTAATAATTTCTATATTTTATGAAAACTAGTTAGAGTTGATACTGAATGATCCTCGAAAACGGTTTTGGTTGTTAATTACTCAGCATTAACTCTTCCATTAAGGAAATAAGAACTATTTAAATTTTTCTCATGCATAAATTATTTTATTTTTTATTATAATTATTTGAGTTTCTTGTCCTTATTTTATTTTTTTCTTTCATTCCTTCGTTTAAAGAAAAAAAAATTAAAATATTTTTTTAATCTATATTTTAATTTGTTTTTTTGTATTCAAAGAAAAAAGTTTAATTTTACAAGAATATTGGTGAAACATAAATAAATTTGATTATCAAAATAATAATTCTAAATTAGTCATTGTAACAAAAAAAAGTCAAAAAAAATTATGTTTGATGAAGATTAAATTTACTAATATGGGAATATATTTTTTAGAAAAAATAATAAAAAATTAGATTAAAATTATTATCTTTTTCATTTTCGTTAGAGAAAAAGGATATATGTGAGTCATTTGTTTATAAGTAGGGGTATATATGAATCACTATCATAACAAGGAGTATATCAGTTCTAAATGACAAAGTTAAGGGGTATATCAAACCTTTTTTTCTTAAAATAGATAATGTGGATAAACTGTTTATTCATAAACGAAAGAAAAGCGATTGGCGATGGTGGTAAAAAAGCTTTTAATTTTTTTTTAATTAAATTTTTTTTTTCCACATTTCTTTGGGATGGGAGTGTGGGGTGGGGTGGGGTGAAAAAAGACTGTTGAATTTTTTAAATAAGTTTTTTAAATTTATTTTTACATTTTATGGGGATGTGTGTGGGGTGAAAAAAGACTTTTTTGATCTTTTTTAAATTTATTTTTACATTTTTGGGATGGTAGGCGGGTGGGCCGGTAGGAGGATTGGGTTAAAAAAAGAACTTTTTAAAAAAATGAATTTTTCTTTAAAAAAAAAACAAATTACTTTTTTTAAAATCCAAAAATTAATTTTTTCGTTTTAAAGCTTTTAACAAGATCTCTACTATGATATGATTACTCATATTAATCATTGGATAGCTTGTTTTTATCCATTCAAAATGTGAGTCGAGTCAAGTATGTCATTCAATTTTATTTAACTCACTTTCAATCGATTCATATTCGACTCGACTCCTTCGTATGTCGATTCTAAAAATATATGCACCGAAGGCCAAATGATATCAAAAGCAATATAAAAATCATCATAAATTTTAATAATTAGGGTCTAGAATAATAGAATTTATGTAGTTTGTCCAATTTCATATCATAGGATCATCTATACTTGTCCAATATATCAAACAATACATTGTAGAGATGTGAGATGGCCCTATTCTGACCGTTTTTCACGTTCTCTTTGATTTATCACACCTTTAAACATAAAAAATGTCTTCAAAATTTTCGCCAAACTCCTATTGTAGATGCACCCATACTATTGAATGACGGTTAGAAAACAAATACCATAAATTACTTTAGCTTTGCAATATCAAAAAGAAGTATACATAATTGAAACAATTTCAGAAATCTAATCTTTTAATTATATAAAATAAAGTAATAAAACATTTAATGTGATATATAAAATTTATAGCCGACAAAAATCGAATTAATAAAACCCTAATTTTACCAGAAAATTGTGTCACATGGATATGCATTTTATTCCAATTTTTTCTAAACCTACGATGGTAGGTGCAACCCACCTTAAGGTAGGTAAGCCAAAATGGCAGTGTTGCATTTGGTACGAGACTGATTTTTTTTTATTAATCACACTATGTGATTATTTTGTTTAAATTAAATTATATTTTGAATTATAAGCAGAATTTTATATGAAAGTTGGTGCACAGTTCCCAACTGCGTCAGAAACATCAGATCTTTCCAATCAATGGCATGGATTTAAGGAAAGTAACTTTTCTATACAATGTTATCTTTCCACACATTGCTAGTCAGTTTTTGCAACTTGAAAAAGCACATTTTAAAACTCTTGCAAAGACTTAGAAAATCAAGGAGAAGAATTATTCAAGAACAACCGAAACTCAAGCGTACATTGTGTAGTTGTTTGAGAATATATTCTTTCGATCTTACAGTGTAAACTGATCCTAAATCTAAAGGAATCATTGTAGTTTGATATGAAATTCTAAGTTAGTTAGTTGAACTAATTTAGTGGGTAACCTTTGTGTTGCTTAGAAAATTTTAAGTTGTTTAGAGTGATAGCTTAGTGGGTAGAGTAACATCTACTTAGGCTCATCAAGTAATAGAGCTTGTTGGTGAGATTAAAAACTTTTTTGTCACATTTGTGTAACCGATTTCCTTTTGCTTGTGAAGATTAGTGAAACGGTTGTGAAAATCCTGTGAGACAGATCTTGGTTTTGCTCCCTTGAGCAAGGAGGCCGTTTCCACGTTAAACTCCTCTGTTGTTAAACTGCATTTACTTTTTGCTATATCCTTATTTGTGTGTCAAGAGACCTGGTCCATTGACTGTTAGTGGATGCACAGATTCTAACAATTTCTATTGTAGATGCACCCATACTCTTGCATGACGGTTAGAAAATAAATACCATAAATTACTTTAACTTTGCAATATCAAAAAGAAATATACATAATTGAAACAATTTCATAAAATCTAATTTTTAATTATATAAAATAAAATAATAAAACATTTAATGTGATATAGAAAATTTATAGCCGGCAAAAACCAAATTAATAAAACTCTAATTTCACCAGAAAATTGTGTCACATGGATATACATTTTTCCCCCAGTTTTTTCTAAACCTACGATTATAGGTGCATCCCACCTTAAGGTAGGTACGCCAAAATGGTAGTGTTGCATTTGATACGATATTGATTTTTTTTAATTAATCACACTATGCGCTTATTTTGTTTAAATTAAATTATTCTTGAATTATAAGAAAGATTATTTCTACCTTTTATATGAATTATATTAGATAATGTCATAATTATAATACAAAATATTTTTAATCAATACTCTCAATGAAAAATAAATATGGGTTAGTATTCAATATCGCAATTGTAGAACTAATTAACTGAACACAATATTTTTATTAAAAAATAATAATTGAACACAATAGTTTTAGGAAATGTTTTTAAAAAAATAATTAGTACTAAACAAATCATCGTGATAAAACCACATTGATTTATGAAAAGGGGCATACTCCATAAATTGGTTTTATAACTTTGATTCAGCCTTCAACTTTTAATTCTAGAATTTAAACACTTAAGTTTGATAAAATTGATATAATAAACACATTTGTCATACATGATGTCGTATATGATAATTTTATACTTTATGTGGCAATCTACGTGATAATATTATATTCTATATGTTGTTCTACATGTACTATGTCACGTATGATGAATGTGTCTACTTATTCAATTTATACAAATTTAAATGTTTATTTGTGCATATACAAAATTAAAGAACAATAATATCAGTGAAAGTCAAGTTAAATGACATATTATGTATTAGGTTTATGAAAAGGAGAGAAGAACTTTTAGGGGTCATTTGGTAGAACGTATTGGAGAAAATATATTAATATATTTTAAAATTTGATAGTGTTTTAAATTTATTTTGATACGCCTTTTGTGTGAGTCAGAACTTACCCCCACAAGAAATTTTGCTATCTTAGGACCGTTATTGTTACGATCGCTAACAACAAATTTTAAAGTGACAAGAAATAAATTGTAATCACAAATAAAATATGAATAAAAATAATTTCTTCATAATTATGTAGAGTCTCACAAAATTTCAATATCTACAAATGAATTCGATATGATTTTTTGTTATCAAATTAATACATTAATCATCATATTATATAAAAGAGAGTCTTAGGCTCGCCTATGTAGCGTCACTACAAATCAAATTTCACTTTGAATTTATTTAGCTACAAAACTAGCTCTCCCCTTTCATGAGAAGTGTGAAATTTATGACAAGTTGTGACTTTTATAAAAAATCATGACTTTAATGAATAGTTGCGACTTTAACGAAGAGTCGTAACTTTAATGAAAAGTTATAACCTCTTCGAAGAGTTGCAACTTTTCCAAATAGTTGTACCCATTCTAATATTACATAATAAATATCTGTTCACACTATCTTTTGTTGTTAATAAATTGAGAAATTTTCTCTCATTTTAAAACAATGAAATTTATGAATCTTTTAAATCTTTTTTTTCTTCACAATTAAATATTTGTGTATTTTTCTCTTATTGAGTGACTCATTGACACTATTATTTATATTACAGATCTTGATATGTATTTTTATAGTCTATTAATTTATGCTTATGTTATTAATAATAAATGATAAGATATAACATTTTTCTTTACATTATTAATATATTATTTTAGTTTTAATGAGCTTCTAATATTTTCATGATATTAAATTTCGGGCTAAGTACTTATAATTAAAGATTAAATTATAGTTAAAATTCCTCAGAATATATAAAATTGAAAGAATATAAAAAGTATTTTTAAAAGTAAATAATACCATAGGGTTAGTTGTCCAAACATTATTGTTCGATACAATTTATGCATCAATAATCCAACTAAATAGAACCTATAAGAAGGAGGTCACTAAAAATAATCCTCTTCTTTCTCACTATTTAGGCACACTCATCGTGCTCTCCGCCACTTCTCAATTTGCATTATTTCAGATCTATTCCTCTTTTTCTTCGTTTCCTCTGCATCCATCAATGGCTTCCATTACAGGCTCATCAGCTACCGCCATGTCCTGCTCCTTCAAGGTAAATCAGGTTGTACCTTTCGATCAGCTTCTCCGATCCTTCAATCTTTTGATGTTATGATTTTCTCGATTTCGTTTTCGAAACTCTTTGTTTTGTGTATCTGACATTCAGTTTCTGGAGTATTGTTTATTGGAATTTGATTGCCTTTGAATGATTTTTGTGAATAAGACAGGTTGATTTTACACGAGTTTTAAAAAATTGTATAATGAGATGTGAAATCATGAAAATAAGATGTGTTGCTTACTGCTAGGGCGTTCACGGTTCAAGCTAACCGCAAACAAAACCAAACTTATTTAAGAAATAGACATTTTGTTTGGTTTTGAATTTAAAAATCAATAATATTTGGTTTGGTTTGTTTTTTTTTAATAAAAACCCATCAATAAATAAATAACCAAACTGATGAATTATATACCTAGATTTTGTAATTATTTGAACATTTTATATCAGTTTTTCATAAATTATTACAAATATTTTATAGTACCTTTTACTCATTACTTTGATCCTTCAATAGCTTAGGATCTAAAGTTGGGTTGAAGTGTGTGACCATCTCAAGCTTTTAAGCTTTTAGAGAGAGTATACTTTTATCAGTTAATGATATTCTCAAGCACAACCCCTCATGTGCGGCCTGATTATTTTTCATGGGCCAAGCACGTGTAATTTTCTTTTAATTTGGGTTGCAGTGGGATTCGATCTCCGGACCTTTGCCTGTTTGGATACCATGTTGAAGTTTTGTGATCCATCTAATAGCTTAAGCTCTCATAGAGAGCATCCTTTTATTAGTAAATGATTGTATATTGTCTCTACAGTTATGCAATTTAAATATGCCTAAGTTTTGGGATAATGTTGAAAAAATAGTACTTTGGATGTATTCTTTTTTGTGATAGTAGAGAGAAACTTATTGATTCATAATATTCATTTGAAACAGTTGTCTTGTGTCTCAATTATTTTACTATTATCAATTCATCATGAGCTAGTTGTAAATTGAAATGTCGAACCAAAATGTTTTCTACATTTGGTTTGGTTTTAGAAATTAAGAACAGATTAAATTGGTTTGATTTTGGATTTAATCAAAAAATGATCCATGAATACCCCTACATACTGCAACACGTAAAGACTAGTTGACGGTGTAAATATTATTGTATCTATAATTAAGCTCTACAATAGATTTTCTCTGTCAATTTGTTTGTTTCCTTGAAGTTACTTGTCCTATTGTTTCTCTCGGGATTTCTAATTCTGTGGCTGATCAAAGGATGAGGAATCAAAATTCTCATGTAATTTTATTTTGAGGAACTAATCAATGAAACACAAAAATTGTATAATTCTTTGCCATATATTAAGTCCGTCATTCCAGGTAAATACTTGAGCTTCTACAAGAGTAGAGAACCAGTTTCCAACTCTCCCCCTAATCTGTGTGAGGGAAATAATTATACATTTTCTTCTCTTGTTTATGCAGGCACCTAACCGTGTATCGAATTTGAAGACATCTTCTCTTTCATTCAAGGGGATTAGCTACTCTTCCATCAGTGTGAATCCAGCCACTCGTCGCCTCAGTATTACTTGTGCGGTATTGTCTTGTAACCGAGCGTTCTCTTTTATTGTGCAAATGTGTTTTCTAGTTGACCTCAAACCATAATTGTTGTGATCATTGCAATACGGCCTGTTTTGCAATGAGCAACACTGATACTGTGTTTTATTTTTATCACCAACAATTAGTGGTTAAATTTGTGAATTAGATACTAAGTTATCTTAAATTGTTTTGTGGAGATCACTAATTAATCAGTAATAGCAATTATAAATATATAGAATGAGTAAATTAAAATAAAAAGGATACCACCCGACTTAGTATCTTATCATGGTAGGTTTCCTTATTCCGGGTAGTATCATAGCTTGACTTTGTTTTGATAGTATATTTCTTACTCTTCTACTGATAAATACACAAAAAGAGGAATTCGTTATAGGGAAAAAAGGTAATAATTAAAGAGATAGTTTGTTGTGATAAACCATATTTCATTCTGTAAATTCTCTTTTAAAATTATTTTTACTTCTAAAATAATGAAGGAAAAGGAACTTTCTTTCTAAAACATTAGCAAACTGACCAGGATCCTACCCTCATCAATACTGTGCAGCCATCCTCCATTTGTTCATTTTTGCTACTTGCCCACTTTTCCCTTGCTACTCTACTAAATTTTTTACAGAAACCTAAGAAAAGATATAAAAGGAACAAATGTAAAATTGAGAGACGGATATTGCTTGCTCCTGAAAGGGGGTGTCCTTCTAGCTATTAAGGGAAGAACGGTTTTGTTAAACAAAAACTTATGAGGACTTCTTGTGATATTTCAGATCTCAGGGTGCATTTAGTGTTATTGAATTATCTATTGCCCAAGAAAAAGCAGTAAATTCTGCTTAGCTGATCTACAGCATTTGTGCACATTTTATGTCCACTGTCTCTTAAATCAAACTATTTTCATCAGTACTGACACTATATTTATTGAGACTGTTGTATGATTAACCTCTTTATCCTTGAATTATCTTTTTTTTTTTTCTCACTTTCCTGTTCTACATGTGACATGGAATTTTATGGTCTGTAATTCAAAATATAGCTTGTTTTTCTTTTTCATGTGCAAGTTATTAAAAATAATGAGAGTTGTATCTCTGCAGGCTAAGCCAGAGACTGTCAACAAAGTGTGTGACATTGTGAAGAAACAACTGGCTCTTTCTGCTGATACTGATGTCTGTGGAGATTCAAAGTTTGCTGCGCTTGGTGCTGATTCTCTTGATACGGTATGTAGTTTGGCACCAAGGCAATTTGTTGCAATGCATAGTAGTCCTTTCTGCAAAAATGGTTAGAACAATTGACTAATTTCAGTTTGGGTCTCAGCCAAATCAGTTACAAGGCTTAGTTGATGTCGTTATGTCTAATATAGCATTTTGTCTCCCTGTATATGGTCTTGAGGAATTTAAATTGATTACAAGGGATAAAAGGTAGTGAACTGTGGCAAGTTGCTAGATCTATAAGCTTGTCCTTCCTCCATATGAAATAGTTTCATGCACTACTGTGATTAAAAACATGTATGACGATATTTAAACACTGTTTCTGGAGTTCTCGACAAAAGGAGTATCCTTAATTACCAATTCAAAAAAAAAAGGCGCATCCTTGATATCCCTAGTGATGCGTTGACCTTTATGCTAGCATATTGGCACGGCTATTATAATTGTTATAAGCCATTTTGAATGTACCATCTAGTGAGTTCTCCCCCAAGAAAATAATACTAATAACGGCAGAAATGTTCTCTTGTTGCTCTTCCTGTAACTATGCCTCAATGGCCCTTCCCTTGGGGCATGACACTCAATTATATATGTGAACACATTTATTTATGACTGCAGAGGTTAGCTGACATAGTTTTCATGTTATTATGCAATGTATCATCTGTAAATTTTGTCAATACAAGTTCACTGCCTTTGGCTATATCATTTATGTTGAATCTCTTTGGCGTTCAGGTGGAGATTGTCATGGGACTTGAGGAAGAGTTTGGCATCTCGGTGGAAGAAGACAGTGCTCAGAGTATTGCGACAGTTCAAGATGCTGCAGACCTGATTGAGGATCTCATTTCAAAGAAAGCTTGAGACTGAACTGAACTTTATTTAGAACCTCAGCTAGTTTGCTTATTAGGATTATCTCGTTTGGTTGTGTTTTACAGTTGAAGATGATGCAGTTTGCAATATTAAACTTTGTCTAATTAAAGAACTCTGTTTCATCAGGAAGCCTCGTGAGCTGTCTTGTTTTCGCCCGAATCCTGCAATGAAATCTAAAGATATATCTATTCCTTTATGCTACTGAGCTTTGGTGCATGAAATCCACACCATGTTGATATAAATGTCTCAAAAAGATCTGTGTTGAAATAAAAATAAAAATCTCAGACCAATGAAGAGCGTTGTTCAAATATAAAGTTTTGATCTTTTCCTAGGCTAAAACTAAGCACAGTGATGTTGAGGAAGGCTAAAACATTTGGAACGATTTCCTAGTAATTTTTTTTGAATATTACGTTGACAAACAAGAATACTAAACTAAAGTAGAGAATTGTTTTCAGCTAATAATTTATTGTTCTGTTTCATGTTGTACAGGAAGATTGAAGCAGCCAGAAAAATCGCCCAGACTATCTCACACGCTGCAAACAAGGTGTATATATATAGCTAAACTGATTGCCGTTTCAACTTTTCAACATTTTGTTTTCCTACGAGCCAACCACATCTTTACATAGTGACGACTTGATGGATGTTTTTCGTAGTTATTTTAACGACCCCTTTCTTACTATTAAAGCCGATCAATTTTGTTAGGGGTTCACAAGTTGATATACATACATATTTATTTGATGATCTAGTACAAATATAGAATCTGCGGAAAAGTCATTGGGTTACATTAGTCCTAACCCACAAACCCCCACCTAGCTTCGTCTCTGGCCATTAAATATTACTTCCATAGGGTGGGAGGACTTGCTACTGACTCCAATCCTAGGTAGGGCTCAACTTTGAGACCACGAGGATGGGGGGTGGGGTATTGTTTTGCACCCTTCCCCTAGCGTAAATTCAACTTAATAATCAAACTACTAAACAAATATCAAAATCTAGATTGAAAAATGTTAAGAGAAAGAAACTTACATGGATCATAGTTGTAATTGTTTTCAATCTGTGTTATCAAAATTAGAAATTACTGATTCTAATAAATTGTTCAACTTGAAATGACTTTTAATTATGTTATGGAAATAATATTTTTTTTAATTGATTAAACATGAAAAAATTGAAAAAAAAAATTCATCTTCATACCAAACATATCCAAGAGAAAAATACAAAAATATTATCCGGAAAGCATACAACTTATAACAACTAATAGTATATCTTACAAAAACTTGTGAAGAATAAAAACACAAGGAAGACAAAAATAAACTTTGCTTTGCCATTGATTTCTCTCTTATTAAGTGTTTTTGGTAATGTTTTCTTATGCCAAGAAATGAGAATTTCTATCTGTTAAATAGCATGGTTCATCTGTTTGAATTTAGAGCCTAGAAATAACAACTGGTTAATACTATCTAATATTATTTTTGCCATATAATTACTTTCTGAAAAAAATGTTAAGTTAGTTTAAAATCATTTTGCCTTAAAGAAAAAAAAGGGGGGAATTAAAAATAGAAGAGGCAATATATATTCAGGATACATGGTAAATGGTATTGTTAAGCTGAATTTTGACACGTCAAAAGAGACTAGTTAATAAAATGATAAGATTATTGATTCGCTCAAAAGTTATTTAAGTTATTAAAATATGGATTAAAATGTGAACTGACATTATATAATATATAACGTAACGAATAATATTACTGTTTGCTTTTTGAGAGTTAAACTATATAAATTTTGATTAATATTATTTTTCATATATATTACTAACATGTATGAAAAGGATAACAACTTATAATGTTTTTTTGTATAACTTTTAAATATCTAAATAAGAAATATTAGATTCATTTATTTCAATTAGACTTTAAAGATTTTAACTTTATAAATTAGTTAAATGGATTCTGTGAAGTAAAATATGACAAATATAAATTAACGGTGAAATAAATAGTTTTGACTCATCGAGTCGGCCCAACACAATCGATTATTGGGGTAGGGTTGAATTAGGATTTTTCAAGCCCATTTAAACTTGGGCTTATAAGACTTGATTGGGGAGGAAATGACATATATACACAATTGATAGTTATTATTAGCAATAAATAGCCTAACATTAATTAGCATTTAATAGACAAATAAAAAATAAGCACAAAATGACCAAATTAATAAATGACATTTTAAGATTTTTCTTTTTTATTTTTCTTGTATAACCAATATCACTAAACAATAAAAATAGCGGAAACGTACAAACTAATACATACAATACAATAACCTCCTAAAAACGTAAATTGTATTTTTTCATATATTTTTTTGTTCGTTATTTGATAATAAAAAATTCAATTGTATACTTGATGATTGCATAGAGGTAGAAAAATGGTGTATTCATTCATTTATTATTGGTATACATTTTTAGCTATGTTATCCCTTTATGTATTCATTCACTTATAATATGTATACATTGCATTGAAAAAATACTTTAATAATGAACATCATGTATTTATTGCATTTATGTATGCATATCCGTGTATTTATTCTCTCAAAGTTTGTATACGTTCTAGATTAGTTCATCAGAAAATGAGGATTGCACATGAAATATAAAATGCTCAATAGACAACACACAAGTCGAATCGTATAACAATAACAAGGAGAATCCACAAAATTAAAATCAGAATCTTCATTTTTATGAATAATCCCTAGGATAACTTTCTTAAACATGACATTGATACGCACAATTAAAAACTATTGCATGATTATTTTTTTTTACCTAAATTAGATATAACCTTCAATTCAAAATCCCCCCCCCCCTCCCCCCCCAAAAAAACAATATAAGAGGGATTAAATATAGGCTAACAATTAGGAAAATTAACGGGTAAATATCAACAAATCATCAAGAAGTTAGGAGCGAAAGAGAAAAAACATACTATGACGAATGTTTTGAAGAGATACAATATGTAAAACTAATAAACAAGAAAGTAAATCATCTTTTATTCAAAATAATGAAGAAGATAATCAAAAAATAAAAATATGATTCAAAAGAATTGTATATCGACGGCAAAGAAGAGAAAAAAAGGAGAAAAAACCACTTCCCAATAAAAAGGGACATCATGTTGCTATCTCTTAAAATTATTAATATAATTAAAAAGAAAAGGCCAAATACATAAACAGATTCCTAAACTTGTTGGATTTTTCCCCTCAGGTACCTCAACTACGTCATTTTTCTATTGATCATTCAACCACACATACTTTATTCCTTTTAAACACTGTTGGTTGATTTTGATCGATTTTTCTATTGTAAATGCCTTCAATTATGTTCGAATTGTAATAATTTTGATTAAATGAATGAAGACAAAACGTGTTAGTCTCATTTGTTTTCTAATGTGTTCGAATGACTTAAGTAAAACACAATTATTCTCGAACATTTTTACTATCAATTGGACTAATGAGTTGTAGAACAACATATGTATCCTCAATTAATACCCCTCATAAATCTGGTTCCACATCAGACAACGGTGTTTGTTTAAACGGAACAAATTATGGGGGTTCAATGATTTATTAGGAAAATGACGTAGTTGAGGTACCTGAGAAAAATAACCCAACAAGTTTAGAAATTTGCTTATGTATTTGGCCAAAAGAAAAACTTCCCAATATGTGGGCTACTAATTGCAAAAAATTTAATTTTTAAAAATCTTTTTTTTGTCAAAAAAAATAAAAGATGGCTATATGTTGCCAATTAGTAAAAGGGATGTCATGTTGTGCCATTTTTTGGGGCTAGGTTGTGTCACCCAAGGGCCAAAACTATTTACTTTATTTAAGGATAACTTACAATAGTTTTAACAATATATCAACTAATAGCTTAAATATATGTTATGTTGTAATATTACAAAATCTTACCAAATGGGGATACATCTAGGATACATAGAGAAATCTCACGTCCTTGCCTCCCTCTCATCTCCTTGTCACTCTCTTATCTCGCTCGTATATTTGGGAAGCATCACACAAAATACATGTATCACGCAAATCTAGTATCCTAGATATATGTCAATCACACTAGATTTTTTGCTAGTGTTAATGAAACAACACCATTGTTTGATATTTGATTTGAAAATCTTCTCATTGTCTTGATGTTATAAAATTTTAAGTTTGAAAAGAAAAAAAAGTCTTCGACCCCTCTAAAATTAGGATGGGTTGAGCATTTTCAGGCCCTTCCATATAAAGGACCTGTCCGCCGTAGCTCATCAAATTCCTTGGCCCCGAAAGCTAGGACCGGATGGGGGTGGACCGACCCTTTTTTGACGACTCTACTGCTAGGTAATAACATCCTTATATATAACTTAAAGCTCATCTATTTTTAAGAAACTTTCACATATAACCACTTAAAAATAATTAATTACTCTTCATAGCTATGGTTTGATAATTACAATTTGTAGCTACATGTTATATGGAGGAAAGAGGTGAGCAAGATTGGGAGAAAGGGAAGAGAGGCGATAGAGAGGGGGAAAAGAGTGGGAGAAAGGTGAATTGTATATGTATATTGGTTAGATAATTGTACATTATACATATGTATTTGTATATATGACAAGAGAGATTGAGAGATGGAAGAGAGGCGAGTGAGACTGGGAGAGGGAAGAGAGAGGCGAGCGAAATCGAGAGAGGGAGGAGAGAGAGAGCAAAGAGGTGAATTTTACATGTATATATATAATTGTTTATTATACATACATACTTATATATATATATATATATATATATATATAGCAAGCGAGATTGGGAGAAGGAGAAGAGAGGCGAGCGAGATTGAGGGAGGGAGGAGATAGGCGAGTGAGAGAGGACAGAGAGTGGGAGAGAGGCAAATTATATACGTATATAGGTTAAATAATTGTATATTATACATATGTGTCTATATATCCTGCGAATTATATATACAAACGTGACTAATTATACAAATTCTAAGTCAGCCCACGTAATTAATGTATAATGTTAGTCACGCGTGGTAATTATAGCAAACTATAATTATGATGAGTGGCTAAATAATATAAATTTGCTAAGACGCGTAATTTTTCCTTTAATTTTTCTATATATTCTTGTCGAATAAAAAATATATTTCTTGGGTCAATGATTAATTAATACAAAGAAATTAAATTATCATGCATAATTGAATGAACTACATATGATTAATTAAGAAGCACATGAATATCAAAACTATTCAGTTCATCTGCACGTATGAATTTTTCATTTGCTATGTACATAAAATCGTGCAAAGAAGTAGCTAATATAAAAAAGAAAAAAAAAATAATAATCATCCTATAAATATAGTTCAAAGAAGCCTATTCAAACACCAACAATATCATATTAATATTTAAGTTAGTATATAGTATACATTAATTGGGTAGCTCTTTGTGTATAGAAAAGAAATTAAAGGGTAAAAAGATGAAGCCAATTATTTTTTTTCTATTTATAATTAGTGTTATGTTTTTGGGGATTTGCAATGCAGATAATAAAAAGCTGAAGATGAATTATTATCACAAAAGTTGCCCTTCAGTTGAAAAGATTGTTAAGGAAATAACATGGAGCAAAGTTGCTGCTGATCCAACCTTGGCTGCAAAGCTACTTCGACTTCACTATCATGACTGTTTTGTTAGGGTACGTATCTTCTTTTTTCTATCGATTATATTCAGTATGAAATTCGAAATTTACTAAAAGGATTCAAAATATGAAAAATAAACATACGAAGAAGCTCAAGGGTGTTATATACATTAAAAACTAATTTTAATCAGGTACAATAGATAGAAGAAATATTTTATATTTAAGGGGGTTTCAAATCTGATATTCATATTAGGATTTGATTAGTCATTTATCCTACTTTGGAAGTATTAAAGCGTTTCCTATAAAAAATAATACCATTTCCATGACTTGGATACGAGCTCTCTAATTAATAATGATATAAAAGAAAATATAACACTCCGCAACATTTTTCCTAATCTTTTCTATCAACTCTATCGAGAACTTCTCCGAGAGTTAATTATTGTATATACACATCACGTCTTAGAAAGTAGAGTTTAACTTCTGTACAATAACCATTTGCGATATATATTGCACCATAAAAACATCTAAAGATAACAGTAGGTGCATGCATGGTTTCGTTCTTAATAAGTGTAATGCGTTACTTGAAAAACATATAACATGTTAAATTACATTGATTAATGCACGGACGTAATAAATTATACATTGAAAATATTATTGCAGGGATGTGATGCATCAATTCTACTTGACTCGACGCCAAATAATAGTGGAGAAAAAACAGCACTTCCGAATAGATCTGTAGGAGGTTATGAGGTTATCGACGATATAAAGAAGAAAGTAGAACAAGTATGCCCACATAAAGTTTCTTGTGCTGATATTCTAACTTTGGCAGCCCGAGATGCTGTTTCATACCAAGTAAGCACCTACATATATACATTTCACAATTTTAACATTATGGGTTTGAATTTATCACAACTCATTTGATTTATTAAGTTCGAAATATATTATTTATACTTGATTCAATGAATCCATTACTAAAGCACTACATTAGGAGTATTGGCTAGATGTTCGGCCTAAATATGTGTATGTTATCAACTTGAAATTCACTAACTAAAAAATTAAGATTTAGAACTCATAAATTTCAAATTTTAGCTCCGCCGCTATTGATAAATATGTAAAGAAGTTTAAGGTGAGCATTGACATACTCCTTCAATCTCATTTTATATATCAATGTTTGATAAGTATAAAAAATTAAAAAAAAAATTAACACAAGAAAAGTACGTTAGCAATTATATTAATACGTAATAATAAAAAAAGAGTATCATATAAAATAGAATCATCAAGAATACTAATTAAAGTTTATTATATTGTTAATAATAGTTTGGAAGGTCAATGTGGCAAGTTCCAACAGGGAGGAAAGATGGAAGGGTATCGATTGCATCTGAAGCATTAAATAATTTGCCTTCTGCTTTTGCAAACTTTTCCACTCTTTTGGGACAATTTGAAGACAACAACTTGGACATTGTTGATTTGGTCACATTGTCAGGTAATAAAACTAATTTAAATTATTATCTCCAATTAATAACACTAACATGCATGGTTTCATTAAGTAAAGAAAAGTAGTACTATCATTTTGTTGTTGTTTATTCTTTAGATTATATACTTAATTGACACGAAATTTAAGATAATAAATATTATTTTAATTTTATTCGCTAAATATCAAGATTCTTTTTTAAGAGAGTGGTGATGAAATTTCATATGTGTGTTCATTTAAATGAGTAGTAGTGACGGTCTCATAGGGTCGTTTGGTAGCTAGATGAAAAATAAGATATTCATGTATTAGTTTTCATATGACTTATATGACGCTTGATAGTTAGAATGGAAGTAAGTTATTCATTTATAAAATTAAAGAAAAACTACCTAATTAGACAAAAATTCTAATCATATTTACTAATTCTCCTTATAGTTTGATACAATTACATATTTTCTCACTAATTAATTATTTCATGTCAGATTTCAAGTCAAATAACCTAGATACATGTATTTTTGCTTCCAGATAAACTAAAATAGGGATAGATAAGGTGAGCGAGATAGTATATGTATCCCAGATACATGTGAATCACAGTAGATACATGTATCTGAGAAACTAAATACAAACATAGAGGCAAGCTAGAGAGTCAGATACATGTGAATCCACTTGAATACAAAGTATATCCGAACGTATCTGAACGCACTTAATTTTGAATCTTATATATTTGAACGCGCCGGATACATGTATCCGAAGTCTAAAATCTCATAAATTTTGTAATATTGTAAATTAGTGCGAATCTACGTAATTAGCTCTTAAATTTTGTGAGATTTCTATAAGTTACCCTAAAATTAATATGACTTTTGGTTGATGATTTAGAAACCTACAAACAATTACGTATTTAAGTTATGAGAGAATCTATGTTTATTTTATGTAGGATAGAAGGTGGAATAACTACTACATGAATAACTAATCTTTTGGATAAATAAAATATAAATTAAACTCATAACTAATTTGTATATTACTAAATTCTGCATGACTTTAACCAGCTAACAAACAACCCCGACTAATGATGAATTAATCATGATATGCAGGGGCACATACAATAGGAGTAACACATTGCACATTGGTTGCTAGAAGACTTTACAATTTCACAGGAAAGGGTGATGTTGATCCTTCATTGAATCCCAATTATGCTACAACTTTGAGGAAATTATGTCCTAACCCTATTAATAGATCAACTATACTAGAATTGGATCCCAAAAGTTCTTTCTCCTTTGATAGCCATTATTTTGAGGCTCTCAATCAACATATGGGATTGCTTGGATCAGATGCTGCGTTAATGACCAACTCCCTTTCTGCTCTGATTGTTAAAAAGATGCAAAATCCACATGTTTTCTTAGCATATTTTGGCCGTTCAATGAAGAAAATGGGCGGAATTAGAGTCCTTGTGGGTGGTGAAGGAGAAATAAGGAAGAATTGTAGAGTCGTAAATGCCTGAATTTCGAATTTTTTTTTTTTTATGTTTGAATTAGGTATACATATGTTAAAACAAATGTATACATATAATAAGATCATATTCATTCTGAATCATCTAATTTCAAAAAGTTTGTTAGTGTTTTGCATTTAGGAATAAGGCAAGGGTTTTCTGGTTCATGTCAACTCAATACTTTTGACGTGGAATATAAATTTATGTGTAAAAGTATATTTATATTGCGACAAATAGTAGGTCCAGAACCATAAGATTCAAAATACAATGAGAAACGGTTGAACCCGTTGAACTTAAATCATGGATCTGCCCTCTCCATTTTGTGTATGACCACTTAGGATTTGATCCAATTCATTAACTGTTAGTGAAAAACCTACTAGATAACAAAAAATACAAGATCACAATTGAAAATAAATTGAAGAAAATAAATCTCTTCAAGGCTGAGGCGCGGATATCTCGCTCTCTTTAAGGAGATTCAAGCCCACTGCAGCAAATGTTTTTCACCGGTCCAGCAGTAGTTTTCTTTGACTTGTCCCCTCCAGGATACAACAACCTTTGCACAAAAATAACTCAACAACTCTGGACAAGAGTTGAGTCCAAAGGTCCACAAAAAAGAACACCTAACTCTCTTTTTAACTAACTTTTTCACTCTATATTTTCTCTTGTATATTGTGTGTTCCGAACCAAATGAAGACCATCACTATTTATACTACAAGAAGTCTTCTTAGCAATGAATAGGAAGATAATGGAGGTAGTAAATAGTGAAGATAATGGTCTTAGGAGTTTCATAGGTAGCAATGAATAGGAAGATAATGGAGGTAGTAAATAGTGAAGATAAGACCTTAAGAGTTTCATAGGTTACAATAAGAGTTACATAGGTTACAAAGAGTAATGGAGGAATTAAGAATGAAATAAAGTGATGGATAACTAATGCTAATGGATGATGTAGAAGTTATCCATTCCAATGTTTATTGGAATGTTTTTATCTCACATTGAATTCAGCCAATAAAGTCAAAATTAATGGCATTACATGACTACCATGTCAAAGATGAATAGCATGATTAAATTGGTAGTTTAGGAACACAAATGTCTACCAACCGTCATTCTTATAACTCCAAAATAAAGCAATTTAATATGTTAAAATGTTAATATTAAAATGCTAATAACCTAACATAAACAAAAGGTAAGATCAAAATCATATAATGTTGACGTTCTGGTTCTGTCATCATCTTCTCCTTGTATACAAATAAATCCAAAACAGAAGGAAAATAAAAAACAGTTGATCCTATTATCGTCGATACACAATTCATTGTTGCGCAAAAAGTGTTCTTCCCATTTTCCTCCATCCTTTTGTTTCTCCAAAAAGGTTGTATTTTCTACTATCAGTGTTTGGTAAATCCAAAAATTGATATATGTCTTAGTCCTAGTTATCATATTATATCAAATTTTTTGTTTCTTGCATGCTTGCACCTGTATGTGGAAGCAGATCAAAACAGAATATGCAATGTAGTGCACAAACGTCACAAGGAAAAGAGAAAGTTGAAGAAAGTTAACATAAAATACAAACAACTAAACCAAATTACTGTCACTGTCTCGACTCTCGACGCTAATTTAGTCGGAGAGAGAAGCATACTGATTTAACATGCTTTGCAGCTCTTCCTACAATATCCTGGAAGGTCTGCACTTCCCAGCATATACTCAGGATTCTTGGTGCATTCGCCAAGAGCAGCCCATCTCTCACAATTCTCATCAGCATCGGTGCAATTTCCATCGGTACCCACAGTTTTGTCAAAGGAATCCACATGAATCCACTTTGTTGCTGACCATTTCTCACCTTGAAGTACAGGGCACCCACCATGGAGGCTAATAGGATCAGGAGTGGCATTTGGATAGAGACTAAAGAAAAGCAGGGCATCTCCTTTTCGTGGCTTCACTGATAAATTCCGAGAAGAGAAAGATGCACAATAAGTTTCAGCAAATACAACTATGCAACAATTCTGAGAGATTTTGAAATCGTATAGGTTTACCTGCTATGCCCTTCTTTGCACATTCAGACAAACTGTCATCTGCTGCCATTGACCTACGTCGATGAGATTCCTGTAGAAAGTTCCAATATTTGTTGAGTAACGAATGTGTGATAAAATATTCAAAAACAAAGAAGAAGAAGAAGAAGCCAAGATCAGACTGTAGTATAAATTTGGTGAAGCTAAATTGCAAATGCCATTTCATCAGTAGCATTCAATTTATAGAGAGAAGAACAGAAAGACTTCTCTAATACACAAAGTAGAGAATCAAACCAAACTAAACTAACCTCTGCTTTTGGGAAGACAGTCTCACCTCCCTTTTCAACATCAGTGAGATACATAAGTACAGTAGCCAACCTGTGTCCACCTCGAGCAATATTAACCTTGTCTACAAAGTAATCATAATGCGGCTCATATTTCTGCCCCTCCTCATATCGTAGTACTTGTATTTCTTCTCCATTTTCTGTAAATAAGAAATAACTATCATGTACTTGGGTAACTTAATGTTGTCTCTCCATATATTTCTAATCAGCAGATATAGTGACAAACTTAATGGACAAAACAAGGAATGACTGTCAAAAAAGTTGTTCATAATTGAATTCAAGGAGAATAATTCTTGTAATATAGGTAATTAATAACTTAAGTCTTACAGAATGAGTAGTTGAAAAGTTAACAGCTTTTATACTTTTAGTATAGCAGATATAGCATATCGGGTTTTTTTTCAATAAGAACATATCCATTGTAAACCAATAAAGAGTGAACAGAACAGATAATATTTTAAACCAAATATATTTCCTCTCATCTAGTAGGTTGCACTCTTTAATCGACACCACATTATGTCATTCTCAGTCTTGAAGCTTAGTGAAACTCAACATCTGCAAAACCTCTTACAGTTCAACTTGTCAAATGATATTTACTATAAAAGAAGGAATTATCATTCAATGTGCATACAGCTACAAACATTTTACTGAAGTGAGTTAACTTTGTACATGAGAAGACTGATAGACATATTAGAGAGAATCTTGAATATGCAACTAACTATTGATGAGTTCAGAAAAAATTCACATAGAAGTATCGTTTAGGGGATGCCACACCTTTGGGTAGAAAGGTCCAAGTTGCTATCTTATCCTCTATCCCTGAGACAATAGGATCCTGCGGCACAAGAGAAGATTTCACAAAATCAAAGATGCAGAAGTTAACAAGTGTGAAACAGTGAGTTTGTCTTTAAAACAAGTGATATCATCTGAAGCCTGTAATAACTAATAAGTCATATGCTGAGAGCAATCATCGATTATTCAGATTAAAACAACACGAACTATGTTGGAGATGGGCAGGTATGGAAAAGTGGATCAATGAGAAGTATTATGAATCCCAATCATCCAAATCAAATCCATATCGTTCTCCATCAGTAATAGATCACGTGTTAAATGAGCGTGAACCTCATCTTCTTTTGCAGATGTTCAAGGTACTTTGCGTCCCAAAAAGAAAAACGCGAAAACACAACAAAATTTGTTTTCTACGAATAGAGAGATGAGAAAACTAACACATACAACCACTGTTAATACTTAAAGATCAAAAAAACATTATTGCAGGATCATGTAAGTGATAGAACATGCTAAATTAAAGCTCGAAAAAAGTGAAGATCCAGATAATTGCAAAACGCTAGCTTGTGCCAATAGAAATATGAGTTGAATAATCACAACATTGAAAGATAAAATTAAGTAAAAATGGTGAAATTATACATAAAAAGGTGTAGAAACCAACCTTAGCTTTGGAAATGAACATTCCAGAGCTGGTCCTAACCTCACTGTGCTTACTCTCTCCAGACTCATTATCTGCCACAGCAGATCTCTTCAGCTCCAATTTCGCCTACAATACAATCCCCAAATTCAAAAAAGTCCACACACAAAAACTTCAATTTCCTACTAAAAAAAAAAATTAAAAAGAGGAAATAAGACTCACAAGTGATATCAAGTGATTGCATTCTTCATCCGTAAGAAATCCTTCATATACAAAAGCTCTGTAAACAATCAAAATCAATCCATTAAAAAAACAATAAACAGAGAATTAAGAAGTAGTCGAAGCAAAAATACCTAGGTTTCCATGAAATTTGCTTGGACTTAGATGGATTGATGATCGCTGAACTTGTCGATTCGTGTGTGAACGCTATGATGAAAATGAGGAAGAAGAAACTCGCCAGCTGAGAAGAGTTATTCATGAATTTTACAGTAGAAAAAAATGTAGCACAAAATTTGTGAGATGAAGTATTTCCAATTTTGCTCTCTAATTGTAAAGCTAAGTTCAGTTGACTTTGAAGCAGTAAACTGACAGAAGAACTAACAAGGTGCTGCTTGCTGTTGAAATTATACCGTCAGTTTAAATTTTTAATTATTTTTACATACTGTAATATTTAAATAAAAATAATAAAAAAGAGTATTATAAAACACATTAGACTGTAAATTTAATTATATGAAATTACTTACTAAAAAATAAGCACTTCTAAGTTCTAACTTCATTTAATTTTGTGAGTGGTCATCTAACTTCAATTAAAATTTTATTTGTTTTTTACAAATTTTTTTATTGTTTAATAATTTTTTATTATGACTATATAATATGTGTCTTTTAAAAATATATTTTTATCATATTTTTTCTGAATTAATCTGATCTATATCTTTAGGAGTCAAAATTGATTGAGATAAAATGAATTCAATTGATAAATAGTAATCAATAATCAATTTAAACTTAAACGAATTGAACGAGTTAAGATTTTCATAAGCTAATTTTATCATATACTGTACTACAAATTATTGCAATGTATAAGTAATTATTTACCTGTCTTTTTCATTGTAATTACATATCTCATTTGAAAAATCTTAATAGCTTAATTGATTGACTATCTAAACTATCACAGTGTTTTATATATATATATACGAAGCTAAAAAATAGCTAATGTGTTATAAAGATATATACATCATAAACATAATTACTCATTTTATTGATAATATTTGCTATATTTTCTAACTCATCACAACCACATGTGAAATCATGATTTCCTCTGACCAGGAGTTATAGTCATTAGTCATCAGCTTGGTTGATTTTCATACTTTTTGCCACTTCAAAAATTAGAACAAGTTTGTGGAGTATCTACAAGAAACAAGAAAACACCTATCAACTAAAATGATCTGTGAGAAGCAAAAAGTAAATATGACTGTAGATGAGTCTTTTTTTTTTTTTTTTTTTAAAAAAAAGAAGAGCTAACTGACATACCTACACAAATTTTTACATTAAAGAGTGTTAATGAAGATAATACACAATTTTTTTTATCGTTATCCACACACGATTATATTAGCTTCTTTTATATAATATAAACTACTAATATAATTTTCTTCAATAATAGTATTGCCGAATGATTAAAAAAAATGTATGTGAAGAAATATAGTCACCTCCTTTGTGTCATTATTTCAAGAGCTTAGCTCTAATTGATAGACCATATCCCCTGCCCTATATAAATTTTACAAATTAAGCAAATCTTAGTCATAGAAAATATCAAATCAAACTTAAATTTTTTCATACGTATTAAAAAAAAGGATTGAAAATGAATGTTATTAGTATAAAAAAGACTATATGTCATCCAAATATAAGGAGATAATCTGAAGTTAAGGGAAATGGTTTTATGAAAACAACAATACATAAGGGGAATTATAAAAAGAGGAAGTTTACAGTTTCACATTTAACATCACTGTTAATATAAACTTTCCTAACCAATATTTTGGTTGTTCTACACCAAAATACTTCTGGATCATTTCCTTTATTCAAATTTTGCTAAAATATTGGCAAGAAATTAAGTGAAGGAACACAAATGTAAATCCAGTTATATATCTTATACAGTACGTCTGATCCCTTAAGCAATTTTTCCAACAAAATAACATAATTGATTGATCAAAATGTCAAGAACTTTGTGAGAGTAACAACTTTAAGGAGAACACAAACATTAAAAATTCAATTCACAAAACTGTCAAAATAAACACAATAAAACATAAATGATGTATTAATGTCTAAAGGATATAAATCTCAAATCAAGGAATATTTGGTACAAAAAACCAAGCATATCATACTAACACTCTTTATATATATAATGCATCAGTAAAAGTTATCCTTCACATCAAGCAGACATGCAATAGCATGTGTTATCATCTTCTTCTTTTTATATATAAGGTGAAGAACATATGATATGGCCTTCAGATGAAGACATAATCAATTAATACCAATTCTATTTAGGGCAACGAAAGTCCAGATTAAAAAATTGATTGCTGAGGTGCAAAATGAAGTAGAATTCATGAAAATAATGCTCTTTATCGTGTAAGAAAAATGGACTATACATACAGAGGAGTTCGTCACAATCATATATTATCCATATCTTCCAAGCCCCATATGCCCACATATGAAAATTCAGAACAAGTTTACATTTTCACATAAGATGTAGTTGTTTTATTTTGATAGCTAATTTCACACATTTCTCTATTTCTTCACTGTTTTCTTTTGCCTCTTTAAATGATAATTTGGGGCATTTAAAAGACAATATGGTCTACGAACACCCTGCGTTCACACAAGAGTCAATGTGACGTAGGCAGTCTAACCTAACCAAAGCATATATAGTTGATTCCGGCATCTTGTAACATGTCATGCCAATTTTTGTAAAAAAAAGAATACATATTTGTCAAAACTAATAGCGCTAGAGCTATTCTTTGTAAATTTGTCGCCCTAATTAGGGATACGAAAGCTTTGTAATGACTCAAAGCACCGAAAAGGCACACAAAAATGAAGGCAGACAACAATATTGGTAGATTATATATAATATATATATATACTAGATAATTTAAGGTCTGTGATACGGGTTAAAATATAATTTTACATATTTTATCGAAAATTATATAAATTCACAATGTAAGATATCATAATTTTTTTCGGGTATATTTTTATTCCCTCTCAGATACATAGATATCCCCTCTCGGATACATTCTTCCCATGAAGTAATTTATTTCATTAGTAATATATCAGACAACCAATAAATGTATTCGAGAACAACAAAAAAATTGAGGTTTTTGTAATTGAGGAAACTTCTATGATAGGATGTAATTAGCCTTTAAATATATGATATTTCTATACTTTATACTATTGTTTTTTTTTACAGTAAACAACTTCAATATATTACTTAATAATCTTTTTCAAATGTTCATACGACATAAATGTGTCGTTTACCACCCAAAGTGAGAAAGTTGAATTTCAAAAAATTCTATGCAACAAGGAAATAGATAATTGTGTTAGATTATGAGTTAAAACATTTCACATTCGATGAACATATAAAATGTTGATATCTTAGAAAAAGTTCATCAATTCTTCATATATTTTGACAAGTGGTATCTATATTTTCTATAATGTTATCATCTTCTTTTTGTAATATTTGCACGTTAAGCTTTAATCTAATAAAATACTAATCATTGATCAACCAATTCGTAAAGAACGATTCAAAGCCTTTCAGATCTTACTGCTTCAACTTAAGTATAATGTGTTTGTAGTTTGCTTTTTCGGTGAATTTTGTGATATATTTTATTATTGTGTCTTCGATAATATATAGAAACACTTCTATTTGTTTTGATTTTAATATTGAAAATATTTATTAAAAACTTGATTTCTATCTTCCACAACAATAAAAACAATCATGAAATCAAATTTATTTCTAGATACGATAACAATTATCATAATGTTATATTCTAAATATTGAAAGTATTTATTAAAATGTGGGAAAATGCACAAGTATCCCCTTAACCTATGCCCGAAATTCCAGAGATACACTTATACTATAATAAGGTCCTATTACCCCCTGAACTTATTTTATACATAATTTTCTACCCCTTTACGACCTACGTGACACTAACTTGAAAGAAAAAGTCAACCAGTTTTGGGCCCAGTTAAAATGTTTGTTTGTGCATTATGAAAGTTGGAGGTCAAAGTTAAAATTTGAAGCCAAGTTTAGAGTACAATATACGTATTATGCCTAAAAAAATAGATATCACAATAACTCGCAAAAGAAATAAAAAGGAAATGAAGTAATAACAAAATAAGTTAATGGTAATAACAATAACTTAACATGTTTCTAGAACTATCATTCTTGGTAGATTTTTGTTAGCATGAAATTACATTTTTCCCTTGATCATTATTCACTTCATATATAAAAAAGATAATTCTAGAATTATTTATTATCTTTCTTCATAGATTTTTGTTAGAGTGAAATTACATTTTTACCCTTGGTCGTCCTCCCTAATGTTGTCCCGTATTTGCATAAAGACACCTTAACTTTGAAAGTGTTCTATCACCCCATGGATTTATTTAATATCTTCGTAAATGAACCATTTTGACCCATTTTCTCGTCTGAGTTTTTATCACGCAAATGGGGCGCGTGACCCAATCTTTTTACTGCCATAACCAGCTATAAAGTGCCAGCTGTCATTATATTTCTTTAATATTAATTATTTAATTAATTTACATCATCTTCACCATTATCTTCTTCATCCAAATTCAAAAATTCAATTACCTTTTCTTCATCTTCTTCAACTTAGAAGATCCATTTACTTCATCCATTTTTATCACTTTTTTTTCTTGTCTCTTGCTTTTCTTTGTTTCTTTTTCTTCTTTTATCGTTTTTTTTTTTAAAAAAAAAAGAAGTCTATTGATTAGAGAATAATATGAAACTCCATCTTTTTTTTTATCTCATTACCTTGCTTTAGTAACTTGAGAGTTGAATTGATTTTATTTAGTGATGTTTTGATGGCGAAAATAGTGTTGTAACGTGGAAACATCATGGAGGCTACATTGAAGGTGACTGTTACTGCTACTTTTGGAGGATTTATAACGAAGAACAAAGATTTGAGTAATGAAGATTTAAGAAGAAAGAGGGGAAAAATGAAAATAAAGTTAATAAAAATAAAAAATAATAAAATGAAAATGAAAATAAAAATAAAAATAAAAATTAAAATTTAAAGAATTTAATACGTGTCAAACAACTATTGGTGTGATTGCACCCCTTTTCTTGCGATTGAGGTTGGGTAAAAAATGTGATATTTATAACACTCTTAAATTGTACAGTGGGGAAATAAGACACCCACAAAGTTAAGGTGTTTTTTTGAAAATTCGACACAACTTTAGTGGTAACTTTATGTCTTTTCTCTTTCTCTATATATATATAGTTGGATCATAATACTTATCATTTTATAAGTTTATGTATAAATTATTATATTTTATCTATTATATCCTTGATAGAGTAGTTAATTACCTTGAAAAAAAATTCATCATTAATATAAAATTGACTTAATAAAACATAAAATAAGAATAAAAAATGTAAAGTTACCTCATTTCTTATTGCAAGTGCAAAGTAAAAAAGAGACATAAAATGGAATGGAGGATCATTTACTCCAACTTCCAATGGGATTGATTTAAATCTTTAGTAGGAATCTAACCATTGATATTCTCACAACCTCTATTGCTAGAATTTTTCAAAAATATGTCATACCGGTGTCAAAGCAGTTTTTAATCCATGAATACAGGTGGTATGGTGGATCCACAGAAATATACATTTGGAAGATCCAATATGTATCTGTCAACATTTTTGAGAAGTTCGAGCAACGTGGCAAAAAACCATCGAATAATAACACATCTGCCTTCCAATGCTTGAGTTAAATCCTATTAAAAAAGCAATCTGCACTTGCTGATATAAAGGATATACTATACAAAATAATACAGGTAGTGTTAAGCTAGCCATGTCAAAATGCACAGGTTCAACCTATTTCTGGATGCACTCAAACAGAACAAGGGTCTGCTAAGTGCTATGTACCCTATAATATGTTGAAATTTCAATGTTTAGTAGGGTCTAACATGTTTCAGCCAACGTCGCCAAACAAACCTGCTAAACTTTTCAAAACTTGGAAACACTGTTTGCCGCACTTCTCATTATGGATTTCTCAGTAGACGTTCACCTGGATGCGGTGATTAGATCAGTTATGGTAGAATAAAACACGAATAACCTGTCATGTGTCTTGTGAATTCCGATAGTTCCATGGCAGTGAGATGTTTGTCCTGAGCGTACAGATCGATCACATAAGAGATCTTCATTGTAACAAGGGATTAACATTATATTTCTCTAACTCTGCCTGACTTTGCTGGTAATTTGGATCATCTTTACACTTTGGTGAGGGCATGTCAAGCAGTAAATTAACTTTTTGGGATATATCGTCTTGGCGATTAGTACGTTGGAATGTTTTCTTTCTCTCAAGAATGCTTTTGGTACCTTTTAGCATCTCTTGAACCTGCATATCAGGACATGCATCAAATTAGTGAAAGATGCATATATATTTTTTTTCTTTCTTGTGCCATGGTGTATGTTAATGTTATAGAATAAGGAACCAAGTTCTCTTGGAATTAGCTTAACATTCCAAGCACAGATGGACAAAGCTCTAGTTACTATAATTCATACTGGTTATGTAGCCCCTAAGATTTTAGATAACGTGCCTGGCTCATTTGAGGCCGATCTGTTGAAGCTTGCTGTATACATAAAGAGGCAACCATAACCATCCGATTCATTTGTTCTGAGTCATAGGCATCCCCAAGTGATGGATCGACTAACCCACTGTGATTCTTACTAAGCAGCATTGGTTTGGCCTGCAACAGGGGGTTATTATAGTAAGTTTTAGTATGATCCCTTGACAGAAGAAATGGCAATTGTAATCTACATCTCCTTCCTAATAACTTAAGGACATACAATTGAGATGATTGCATACCCACATCACAACACTATTACGAGAATCATCCAAAGCTGGACGTCCAGAAATGAGCTCTAACAACAAAACGCCAAAGGCGTAGACGTCTGTTTTTTCATCCACAACACCATGCATGAAGAACTCAGGAGGGAGGTATCTGTCATGGAATTTAGAAAGATATATCATTATGGGAGATCATTACAGTATATAAGTTTTTTTGGTTGAGATTATGATCCACAGACCCAAATGTTCCTTCAAACTGAGATACAGTGAGGTGAGTCCATTGATCAGGAAGCCATTTTGCAAGTCCAAAATCAGATATCTGCAGAAAACTAATAGTTGAACATCAAAATGCCACAAATTGATGTAAGAAAAATAAAACCCATGTAGATTTTATTTTAATAGAAGTCTATGGACCATGAATCTACTGAAGGGAAGAGTACAGCTTAATTAGCGAATAAATGAAACAGAAAAAAATGACACTGTATTTTATCAGTAATGCACTAAATTGTTCTTGTACTACGTCAGTTTGAAGAAAACTTCATGTTTGGGACAAGTAAAAAAAAAGGGTTCCATCAAGAGATTAGGTATTGAGTGAAAGGTATTCTTACAAATGACATTCAATTATTGCTGAAAGGTGTTCAAATCCCAGACAACAAAGCGACTCTGAAACATAATACAATAGCTTTTAACTTCACAAGTACTTGTTCAAATAGATACCTGAGCTTCAAAATCTTCGGTCAGCAAAACATTAGCTGTCTTGATATCTCTGTGGATGATTCTCCTCCGGCAACCCTCGTGGAGATATCCAAGGCCAGCAGCAGTGCCAAGAGAGATATTATACCTATAACACCAAGACAACTTACCCTTTTCACCTGAAAGAGTAATGCATAATATAGAAAACTAATTAACGGTTAAGAATCTACAGAAGAAGTAAATTCAAAAGAAGCTAATGATGAACAGACCATTAAGCAGATTTGCTAAGCTCCCATGTGGAGACAGAGGAAGGACAAGGTGCATCCCTCCTTCAACTCCATATCCAATAACACCAGAAATGTTGGGATGGTTGACATGTACCAGAATTCCGAGCTCAGATAAGTAGTCCGCTGTCATCTCCTCTTGAGTTCCCCTGATCAGCCTTTTAACTGCCACCAGTTGGCCATCTTTAAGATGTCCCTTATATACTTCAGATGAACCTCCCTCACCAATCAGGTTTTCTTTGAGAATGACATAAAGAATAATGAGGACCATAATATGCTAATAGGGTAATTTGCTAAATAGAAGAACTAACTAAACATTTGGGAGATATAAATAAGCTCATCATACACAAGCAGTTGAAAGTTGAAAAATTGAGTTGTTCTGAAGTTCAAAGTGATATTTTCCTTCAAGTTGGCAGCCTTAGTTGCAGATATTTGGATATAAATTAAATCGTCTAAAGACGAAATAGTAGAGATACGAAGAAACTCATACCACGGCTAAAGTTGCCGGTAGCTTTCTGAAGATCAGAGAGTGGGAAATTCTTCCAGTGCGCTTGAAAACAGTGACGTAAATCAGCATCTAGATTAGGAGAAGGCGCCATTGGAATGCTCTGTTCTGTATTCTTACTTTTCCATTTTGGTAGCATCTTAATAGAATGCAGCGAAGGTATGCTAGGATGGAATGTATGCAAATGCATTGCTGAAGTTATCTTTAGTCTTTTAATGAAACCTTTCCACTGGGATTGAAATTTTCCATCTGAATCTGAAGTGTTGCTGGACTTTGAAGTTGTAGACTCTGCATCATCTTCGGAAGCATCTCTGATAGAGTCCTCAGCTACGTCATCTCGTGATTGAACCTTGTCCAGAGGTTCTTCAGTTGAATCCTTTTCTATTTTTCCTTCATCCACAGTGAGACACCGCAATTCTAGCATAACATGATGATATGTTACATATTACAAAGATAAACATGCACACAAACTAACCAACATATCAAGATGAGTAGTATGATCTAAAAAGGCATCCAAGGTAAAGAAATATAGTTTTACCTTCAGCGGAGATAGAAATGGAAGCACAAAAAAGTAGCTTATTTTGCCCCACCTTCGAGAGCCCCTTTTCCGTGATTCCATTGGAGGGGTTCTCACTGTAACACAGTAAGAACTATCAGTTATTTCGATAAGTCATTTACACATATATTGTAGTAGGGAAATTGTTGAAACATCAAGCTAATGGTTTCTTCGTCCATTTTCATTCAAATCTCAGGCCAATACTCAACTCATCCTCTCAGCTTCTATTCTCTTACACATATATGCTTTTGAATTCGATCTACCTGTAGCCCCCTTAGCAGAAACTACTCAAAGATCAATCCGATGTTGTAAATACAGCAGTCACATAAAATAAAAATACATTTGTTGTTCACGCATATACAGCAAAAAAGAAACATTTCTAATAAAAATTAATAAGCTTTTGTTCATATCATCCTCCATTCATGTGCATATTTTCATTGCATCATAACGACACAAATATATACATACATCTTGCATTCGAAACAAAATTAATTACGTTGGCAACCTACATGTTAATGGTACAATATATACAAAAATAAGCTACAACATTTCCTCGCAAAAAGTCATACCAAGGGAAACTAAAATCAATCAGAATAGAAGATACCATGGGGCAGGAAATGGTTCACGAGTAGTTTTCATGGGGAAAACGACAATGAATTAGCCAAACAAAAATTGAACCCCGAGTGGCCTAAGCAGGGGAGAAGGGATCGGAGCCTCTTCCAGAGAAACCAAAAAATGAATGAGAGAGAGAAAGTATTGAAGGAGATGAGAGGTAAATAGTGGTTGTCATGCTGTCTACCTGAATCTTGCCTCCTCTCTATGAGCAAAATTCGGAGTTTTCTCCATATTTACGTGCATGATTTCTTTTTGTCCCCTAACCTACGTGCATGAAAATAACAACTACTCTATTAAATTTTAGGAAAAATACTCTGATTTTTTTCCCTCCACTACATTCTTAGTGCTATCACCTCACAATATATTTTAAAAAAATATGTTGAATTTCGAACTCAATAATTTCATCGAGACCCCGACGTGGCAGGTATTATTATCAACAAAAACAAAAATTATAGATTTAATCGACGATAGCCTGAAGGAATGGAACACACGTCAGCCTTAATGAGAAATTTGAGCTCCACAAACAACCCACCCTCTCTTTTCTCTTTCTATTACAACCATAAAAAAATATTTGTCTAAACACAAATTGCAACCAACTATTTTAGTTTATTAATTTATGAATATTATCAACTAATTATACATGAAAAATTATGTATCATGCACTTCAAGTACCATTTCATAGGAGGTACGACAAAAATTAATCTTACTATGGGATAACTCATCAATCCTTTGTCTTGTTGATATTAGTATTATATTTCTTGTGAAGTATTATCCTTTCAAAAACTGAAATTTGTAATATGAAAATAAGTTATAAATATTTTGCAGCTCTAAATCATTTATTAAAAGTAAAATTAATATAAAATTGTGTTTTTCTTTTTGAGACTAAAAAGATAAATCATATAAATTGAAATAAAAAGAATTACACTTTAAAGGGGAAAAAGGATAAATATATTACAGAACTATCGTAAATGGTACGTAGATACATTTCGTTATACTTTTGGAATGTTTAAACCCCTGTTGTCTAAAAACTAGAGATATATTCCCTTCACTCTAATGAAAGACTAAATAGGGACACGTGACACAGTCTTAGTATCGATTCAATATTTAATAAATATTGGGTCGGTGGATAAGATTATAACACATGTATGTCCGTTAGTATAAAGGACGTATATACTCTAGTTTTGAACGATAGGGGCACCATGTCCGAAAAATATGACGGAGGGTATCTACATAATTTACGATAGTTCATGGTATATTTATTATTTTTTCTATTTTAAAAATGAAAAAAATGTCATATGCTAGTACTCATAGAAAATATTTATATTTATCCTTCGCCATATTCTTTTGATATATTTATCCTTATAATCCAACTTTGAGTACATATTTGTCTTCGGATGTTAACTCTCATTGTCTCCACCCTTATTATCTTATGCGTATTTTCAAAATTGAAGAACATAAATGTAAAATGATGTCAATTTCAAAAATCTTATATTAAAAAAAGTATAACCAAGATAAATATAACTCTGGGAGATTTTCATTTACTTAAAATACTTGAAAATAAATTAGGAATTTTATGTTTATTAAAAGGGCAACTTTCACGTATAACAAATAAAAAATCCATATTTGTATGCTATAGCAAAGTTTGCATAATTGCAAAACATAGAAATTGTATGATTCGCTATACATATACAGTTGAAGTAAATTGTATAAAACGAAGTGTATAAAACAAGAAAGAAAAAGACACTTGGGCAGAGAACTGTATAAAACGAAGTGTTATAAAACGAAATTATTATTATAAGTGTATAGAACGATTATATACAATTTGAATTTGTATAAAATGAGAAAGAGAGAAAGACAAAAGAGACTTGACAAGGAATATACAATTGAATCGAATTGTATAAAACGAGAGAGAAGAAATTAGATACAATTTGAAAATTGTATAAAACGAGGAAGAGAGAAAGACAAAGAAAAACAGAAACTTGTATTGAGTATTTATATTGTATAATTATAGGTGTATAGGATGAAAATATATGTACATGCATGTGTATATACAATTTTTTCACGCTTTATACAAACAGAAATGTAATTTATACATTTCTCTTCTGTTGTATAAGTGAGAAAGGAGAGGGTGGCGAGCAAGATTTGGGAGAGTGGCGAGCAAGATCTGAAAGAGGGGAGAGAGAGAAACAAGAATATATATATTTATACAATTTTCTCTGCTTTATACAATTAAAACAATTTTTATACACTTGTGTTTGTATAAAAAGTGAGGAAGCGAGCGAAAGATTGGAGGAGAGTGGCGAGCGAGATTTTAGGGAGAGAGGCGCCTGACAATGTTTTGCAAACGTTTGCTATGGAGCACAATTAAATCAAACCCTAGCTATTCCATTTATTTTAAATTATTAGTTTGCTATTATATATAATTTTCCCTTATTAAAACCACTCAGCATTACCAATTAAAACTTTTTTTTTTAAAAAAAAAGAAGCATACACCATTCTCCCCATAAAAAAAAACCCCATTATCCGCGCACCCCTCGCCCCCACATCTTCTCTATCCTTTTTCTCTCTCCTCTTTGTATTTAATTCTTCTGTCCTCTAAACAATTTTTTTTCAAAATCAAAACCGAGCAACCAAAAGAAGATAAACTGTTTTTCCCTTTTCCTTGACAATTGAGAGAGATAAATAACAATACACCAAAAAAAAAAAATATTTACCTCCTTCCCTTACAACAAGGAACAGGAAAAATCAGAAAATCATTCAACCTTCTTTTTTCAATCCTGTTAATCATTTTCAACAACTCTGTTGAATTTGTTTGTTCTCCTTCATGCTTTGAACGATTTGATTTTTTTTTATTATACGAAAAAAAAAATTATGGCAACAGAGATTTTGCGGCCACAGGATATATTAACTCAATGGTTCAGAGTTTCACCGTCGGCGTGTTATCGTCGGAGAAACAATTTTGGAAACGGATATATTAGCTCTAGGTCTTCTTATGGGAACCGGAAACAGGTGGTTAGAACGGAAAAGGAAAGATCTGAGAAGAAGAAGGTGAGAAACCAACCTGAGCCGTTGATGAGGAGGAGATCTGCGAGTTCCGATGATTTGAGACCGACTCTCAACGCCGGTAGGTCTAACGGTGGCGTAGTTATGGGACAGGTAACGATTTTGAGGAGAGGCGAGTCTTTGGATTCGCTGAACTCCGTTTATGGAACCGGACAGGGTCAACCCGAAAAGTTGCACAAGCAGATCCGGGTCGGGTTATCGTCGGCCGACGTCTACGCCGGTTCAGCTTTTTCAAATTCGCCGTCCCCTAGAGCTCTTCCGTTGCCTTCCTTTTTCAACAAAAAGCAAGAGGATTTTGACTTCGCCAGTAGAGATTTGAGGCGCTTGCTCCGGCTGGAACACTAGGAGGATCCGGTTATGACGTTCCCTCAAAATGACCCGACCCGACCCGATCCAATCCGAATCGACAATAATAGAATTTTCGGGATCTTAATTTCTCCATGATATTTTTTAGACATGTGGAGAAGATGAAAAGGTCTGAAAGTTTGAGAAATTTAGAAAAAGAAATATATTTATCTTAAAATTTTTTGTAAGATATGAATTTATATTTTTATTGATCAAAGCAATATTGGGAGGGTTTTGTTGTAAAAATATGGGAATGGAATATTGTAATATATATGTATAGTACTTACTAACTACTATATATGATAAAATATGGGAATGGAAATAATTATGGGAGAAATTAGTAAAGTGGTTGGAGGGGAAGAAGATGTTGTGCTGCTCTGTTAATTAACTGACTGAAGATGATGTTGAATGAGCAAATTTTCAGTTTCTTCTTGTAAATCGATCAAGAGTTTAATATTATTCAAGAGTTTAATGGTCTATCTACTTTTAAATTTTAATCGATGATTGAAATCAGAATCTAATCTTCAAATATTTTTATAAGTGGACTAATTTTCGAGTTTGAACTAATCGCATGTGCTATATATTTTGTCCCATAAGATCCAAGACCATTTCAGTTCATGTTCACTACTGCTTTTGGGCTGAATAGAGCTAGACGCAAGATTCATATTTTTATATAGTATTAGAGCCAAATTCATTTCACTATTTTACGTGATTTAATGATGTTGGGTCCTATTTATGATTTACTGATGTTAGGCTCCATTTAATGTCTAATCCTAAGCATACGGTGCGGGTGTTAAGTCGCACACAGGTGGAATGAGGAAAATATGGATTTCTTATATAAAATTGGACAATCTTCGTTTATAAGTTTACTTTTAAGGTTGAATTATACTCGATTTTTATTTCTTTACAGATAGTTCAGCTAGCTTGTTAATATTAGGAACCACATTAACATCTATAACTTTAGGACATACTAAGATGGTGTAACACTGTCATGTTACAGAGATCATTCCTAACCCTTCTATTTCTTGTTTGATGTTAGTTTGGCTATAAAAAACACACTGTTGGAAGAGGTTTCATGACCTGGTAAAAGGAGAAAGAGAAATTCCTTCAACTTGATTTAATTTGTGGATTGTCATTCATATTCCGAATTTCGACATTTACCCAAAATAATATCACGGACTCATATATTTCACTTTTATGAGGTGAACAATGTATATTACTCTCTTCGTTTAAAAAAAATGTCCTTATTTTCTTTTTGGTTTATTTCGAAAAGAATGATTCCTTTACTTTTTTAGCAATTTTTAAATTTTAACTTTCCATGCGACATGTTTAAGACCACAAAATAAAAGAACATTTTGGTACATTTAACATAACTTTAATTTAGAACTACAAGATTAAAAAGTTTTCTTTTATTTTTAAACTCCGTTTCAAGTCAAACTAAGACATTCTTTTTGAAACAGAGGGAGTAACTGATTATGATTAGTTATAAAATATAAAAATCTATTTGCAAACACATATTACACATTTATTTTACATTTATACGGTGAATTAATGTACTGGTCGAACAAGGATTGATCTATTTATACATATATTAAAAGCCTGGTATATATTAATTTAGTTATTTTCGTTTATGTGATACAGATAAAATTAGAAGAGTCAATTAAAATTGTTTATTATATTTTTAACGTATTTTTCAAATAATATATTTGGTACCTGTGATATTTCGAGAGTTAATTAATTTTTAAAATATTTTAAATTGTTATCTATTGTGATTTATGTGACACATGTAAAATTTTGAGAATTAATTAAATTCTTAATATATTTTTTAAAAAATATTTCAAGTATGCAATTTTTTAACAATATATGTTATTTACCATGTTCCAATTAATATGACATAGGTTAATTTTGAGATTTAATCAAAATTTTAATATGTTTTTAAATATTTAAGTTGCGATTAATAGTACTCTTAACTTAATTTTTAAATAATATATATTACCCCCTTGTGCCAATTTATGTGGCACATGTGAAATTTTGAGAATTAATCACATTTTAATATGATTTTCAAATATTTTAAATTGTTAATTATTGTAATTTATAGAACTCTTAATGTGATTTTCAAATGATATATTGTACTCTCTTTCAGTCCTAATTAGTACAGGTGAAATTTCGAGAGGTCATCAACTTTATGATATTTTAAGTTAATTTTTAATACT
Organism: Solanum corneliomulleri; assembly: GCA_027704805.1. Lineage (NCBI taxonomy): Eukaryota > Viridiplantae > Streptophyta > Magnoliopsida > Solanales > Solanaceae > Solanum > Solanum corneliomulleri. Next base: position 39,966,496 of record JAKWIY010003057.1, on the reverse strand, counting down.
ATTTTTATAAAAACATAATATATATATAAATAATTTAAAACATATAAAATACTAAATATAAATAGAAGAAGTTGAGGAGAAAGGCAAATTGGTCAATTGACCGGCTGACCTTAAGTTCCTCAACATTCTCTTCTATAATATAGTTATATAGGGGAAATGCATAAGTACCTCCTGAACTATGGCCGAATCTCAGAGACACACTTATACTATACTAAAGTCCTATTACACCCATGAACTTATTTTATAAATAATATTTTATCCCTTTTCGACTTATGTGACTATCTTGTGGGTCCAACGCGTGTTGACAATTTTTTTCAATTATATAATCACGTAGGTCGAAAAGAGGTAGAAAATTATTTATAAAATAAGTGTGAGGGGGGTAATAGGACCTTGGTAAAGTACAAATGCGTCTCTCGAATTTCGGGCATAGAATGAGGAGGGAAATACTTGTGCATTTTACTAGTTATATATAGTCCCCCCCCCCCCCCCCCCGGACATTTTATAATAAAATTGAAACAATATAGATGAAAAGATTAAGACAACTATGCACTCTTATTATTAAAAAGAATGTATAATTTTTAGGAATCTCATAGTAGAATGAGTAAATAACATCTTATTCCTATCCTTTTTCAATTTACAAAATTCTTTCAAATCTGTGTCATTTGGAGACATCGCATTCATCCGATACATAAAGTTTTGATACATTAAACAACTTTTCTGTTGAGAATAAGAACAATAAACAAAAATTAAACATCAGTTTCTCATATCACGCAAATCAAATTGATGTCAGTCTCTCTCAAATCATAACAAATTCAAACAACTCAGATTTTGAATTTTCTTCTATCGAATCTCTCTCAATCATAAGAAACTCAAAAAGTTAAAATAGTTGTTGATACCTGATGAACGTATCTATTTTGTTCAGACATTTAGATATGAAAATAGACTAGAGCTGATCATATGTATCAAAAAAGATAAACAACCAAAAAAAAAAATCAATCAGTTACTCTATCAATTTTGTGTCGTATACATAACTGTGAATATGATACAAACTGATACTATTATAAAATATTGATGTTCATGTATCAACAATGTAATTGATAATGTCTAAAGATACATAGCATAGCTAGTTGAATAACTCTGGGGGTACATGAACACGATACATACTAATTTGTATTTCAATAAATTAAGGTTATTCATCGTAACTAATATTTAAACACGATACATTGTGCATGATAAAATTGTAATGTATCATAATATTGGAACGAAGACATTATATATTAATTTAAAAACAAAAACAACTAAATATATCAAAATATGAATTCATATGTATCAAAATAAGATGAACAACAAAAAGTCGACCAACGGTCTAATTTATTGAAAGCAAAAATAAATGATGAAGAAATCCTTTGACACTTTCTCCTTTGCTCTTATCAATTCGCTTAGCTTCTTTTTTTTCACTTTATACATTGGTGTCACCCATGAATCTCGACCCAAAGCATTTATTGGAGCCAACAACAATTCAACCTTTTTCTAATTGTTTTTTCCACGGTCAATTTTGAAGTCAACGGTGCATCCTTCTTCGACTAATTGGATAATCTCAATACCAAAAATGAAATATCATCCACATGTATAAGAAATTCGTAGATGAAAAAGCTAAAGGTATTTTTGAAAAAATCGATAATTAATAAACTGAAAAGAAAAAATGAATGAAAAAGAAAATAAATTATCTTTTCAATAACTTGCAATTGATAGAGAAAAAAAAATGAAATTCAATAATGAAGTTAAGGAGGTAATTAATAATACCAATGAATCCGAAAAAGTGAAATAATTGAGATTTTTATAAAATTTTAAAATAGTAAAAATAACAAAATATAGAATAAAAAAAGATGTATAGTAAAAGTCATTCGGAATCCTGTAATCTTAATAGGTGTACACGGTCACTGACTTACTTCTATTTGGGTAATATAATATATAATATAACCATTATCCTTATTTACTTAAGAATTATTGTTATTATTAGTAAATATATACGGTCAAATTAAGGTATATACTTCAGATAGGTAAGAATCAAAAACAAATCTAAATTATGTTTTTCTTTTAGTTTCATATTTAAACTATTGTAAGTGTGAGTTTGATACTTAAATTATCATTTTTTTAGTTTGAGAAATACACTTCTCTCTTTTATATTACTCTCATCATGGTGTGTGATACTCTATCTCTTTTATTTTAAAAATATCGCATCACACTCCAAATGGACAAAACAAAAATTAAATAAATTATTAGTATTTAGTATTAGTTAAAAATTAAAAAATTATTATCCAAGAAAACAATATTTCTTTTATCAAATAAAATGTAAAATATTTTTCTTACCCCAATTCATCACTTCCTCTCACCCCACCCCACCCCCCACCCCTCGGGGCTTTTTTTTTCTTTAAGTTTTATTTTTGTTTAAATTTCTTTTATAAAGAATTTAATTTTTTTCACTTCGTCTCACCCCCTTTCAAATATTAATTTAGATATTATTACTTTTTTTAAAAGAACAATTCTACGCACCTCACATGATCCTTCGCTTACAATTTTTTTTTTTCCATTTTGTGTTAGATATGTATGTACATGTCTTTTGAAAGAGTGTATTATATATATATATATATATATATATATATATATTAGGGGTGGAGGTTACATAGGATGGGACAGAATTTTTATTTTTAAAAATAAAATAATATCATATTTTGAGGGAGGGGGGGGGGGGGGCGGAGTTCTGTGAAGGAGGTGGTGAAGTGGGGTACGAAAAATAATTTAAATTTATTATTTTAAAAAAGTATTTTTTTAATAGATAGTAGTACTTTAATTTTTAATTTTTAATTAATACTAATAGTTTATTATTTAATTTTTGTCAATGTGGCATATTTAAGCCATGTAGAATTCCATGTGTCAAGATTTTTTCAAATTAAAGAAAGAGTGTATTACACACATCACTGAAGTGTGTTTCTCAAACTAAAAAGTGATAGTTTAAGTAAGAAACTCACACTCCTAATATTTTAGGTATGAAACTTAAAAAAAAAAAATATAAATGTGTTTGTGACAATTATCTCTGTTTCAAATGGTAAAATAATTTAAGGGCCCGTTTGGCCATAAATTTTCCAAATAATATTTGGGAAAAATTTGACAAATAATGTTTGTCCATATAATTTGTCATTATTTGGCAAATATTTTTGGCAAATATTCCAAATTTCCAAATACTAGTTTTTTCTATTATTTGGGCCAAATCTCATTATTTGGAATATTTTAAAAATTAAAATTTTACCCCAATCTTTTATCTTTTACAAAAACACCCTCTCTAGTAGTTGCTTGCGTTGTATTGCATCATTTTTACGTGAACACCAAAATGGTGATGAAATATTTAGTGAATATTAAATAATGATATGATTGTGATGAAAATTATTAAAAATTGGTTTTAGGCAACAAAGTCATGTACTTTATCTACTTCACGATGTATGTAATAATTCTTGTTGCACTCACTCCAAATTACCACATTGCTTTAGTGTCATGGACATTATTTGTTATTGTTGTAACGAACATTCAATTGACTTGTAATACAAACTTTTAGTTGATTTTTAAAACTTGTGTGTATAAATCATATTTTTCTAAAAAAATGAAATATATTTCCCAAATTTTATGGCCAAACACATGGTGAAACTTCACCCAAATTTTCACTCAAATAATATTTGTCAAGAATATTGGAAATCTATGGCCAAACGCTAGCTAAATATAGGCCGTGTCAATGTTTTAAGAAGAGAAAACGAGGTGCGACCTTTTAGGACCGAGGAGTAAAACCTCAAGCTCACTCATGTATCTTTAATTTTATAACTTCATTACTAAAACAGTAAATAAAAACAAATTTTTTAAATAATTCCACAAATAAATTCATAACATAATGCTCCAAAATAAATATCAAACTTATCAATCCTTAAATATTTCAACGAGAATTGAATATTTTTTTTAATCATGATTCATGATAATAAAAGGACTTATTAGTATTTACATGCATAGTAACTGATGGACTAAAATAATTCATATTTTCAAAAACGAACGCCGACTTGAACAAATTAATTTATTCAACTCTAATCACCAATGCGACAAGTCGATTATAGAAGTATTATTAAAATTAATGTAAAATTATGGTTATTGGGTTATAAATAAATATAATCGATGTATAATTAATTGTGATTAAACAACAAAACTGATTATTATTTTTGGAATCTTTAATGAAGCGTGACTTGCATGACGTCGATGTGGCTACTTAAGATTAATATTAATACAAGCTGAACACACTCTATATATATTAAATCGTGAACATTCTTATCGAGAAGCATCTGCATGCCTTGAGCCTATAACTAGTCGATGCTAAACCTAATTTTTATATATATGATTCAACAAATTGAAAAGCTAGCACATACATTTTCTTAATTACTTTTTGTTTCCACTAATGAAACACTAGGGGCCTAATAGAGAAAGAAAACCAAGAGAGGAATCATTTAGTTGTACTAGAATTACAAAGTAATAATAAAAAATTCAGATTAAAAAGTATTTGATTCATGTCAAATTTTATGGCCCGGGATGTTTAATAATATATAATACTAATGAATTATAAAATGTATTACTAATGTTGTTATTTTTTATTGACAGTTTGGCCTTGTTTGTTGTATTAAATGAATAGGATGTATATTAGAATATAAGAATAATACTAAATGAGGTGTATTATAATTAGGGGTGTTTTTGGTTTGATTTGAATTGATTATTTGATTAAAATTAAAATCAAATCAATTAAGTCGATATTTTAAATTTCTAAAGTCAAATCAAATTAATAATTTAATCGTCGGTTTGATTTAGTTTTTCCTAGTTTATTTGGTTTGAAAGTAACAACCTCCCGTCCCGAGTGGGCTTAAGCCATGCCTTTACTAAAGAATTCTCGCCATCTCAGAGAAAATCTGGTGTGGAGCCCAGGCTAGCCAACAATGAGAAACGCCTTCCTCTTTTTTCTTGATTTAGGTGACGTAGTCTTATCCGATGAATGGCAGTGAGATCGCGCAGACAGCTGACTCCTTTTCAATAGAAAAGAATAGCCAAACCAACCCAGCTGGCTAATTTTTTTGAGGACTTACGCCGACAGACACAAACATTTAGCACATGAACAATCCACTGAAAAGATATTGTTGGTTCAATTAAGCAATTAACCAATACTAGAGCTATTATTATACCGAAAAAAATTTCGATTAAGAGAAAGTGTGACTATTTTATGTGAAGTAGATAAAAATGAATTTTAATTGACTTCGACTTGGACTTAGGATTGTTATAGTTGAGCTAAAGTGTTAGGCTTGAGAAAATTGTAAACTTAAATACATCAAGTTAATTAAAATTTAATAAAATATTTATATTTTATTTATGAATAACATACAAAAAAAAATTAAATTTATATATCTAATTTATTAATTCGATTTGATTATTTTTACGATTTTTTTAGAAAAACCAAAACCAAATCAATAATATTGATTTTCAAAATTTAGACCAAATCTAACTTTATCCAAATCAAATATCAATTTTTTAATTAATTTAATTTTTTTTTAAACTATAATCATGAACAACTCTAATTATAATAATACTGCTAAACGACCCGGAGAGTATGATGTTGTTTGCATGTCTAGGGGGGCGATGAAGAAACAAGATTGTACTTGTAAACTAAGGACAATATAATATCAATACTACTTGAAAGGTCAAAACATGTAAATCTACCACGTTTCTAACAATCATATCAATATATCGTTTATATACAAAAGTTATGGGGATAGAGTCCAATTTTAATGATATGTCAAGTGTGTAATTCAAACTCCTAAAAATTTGCATCTGGTTCCCAATAGTGTCTAGCATGGCATGAATATGCATAACAAGTCAGATTCAAACACATAAGCATTACTAAGCAATAACAAATTATTATGTTAAAAGATGCAATATATGATATTTAACCATTTTGTGTATCATTTTATTTATATATACGGTATTCTTTTTTCGATGAAGCGTGTTCGATTAGACACTCTGCAACCATATAGCTACGCCACAAATCCATTTATTAAATTGCGTCAAAATTCAATTACACTTTCCTCTCGTTTCAGTTTACGTGACATAACTAAATTTTTAAGATTTGAATTTTGAATTTTGTGTTATCAAAATAAACTATCTAGGCATAGATTACACTACTATTTAGTTTCACACGATATACTTTAAAATTATCATACTAAATCAGAACGCAAATGGAAATTAAACTATATATGGAGGAGTATATTAAATTTAATAAAAAATAACAATTATTGTATGTTCTTTCGATAAATAATTTATGTTTAACAAAAATAATCTAATAAAACCAATTCTGAATTGAAACATGCACAAATTAATTTGTGTTTGAGTTGATTTAAATTTTAAAATATGGCAATAACATGCTCATTTTCAGTATTAAATGTATATTTCAGTCATTTTATCACTTGGCATTTTTTTTTACTAAATACATCAACGGGTTTATTTTCATGTCAAATAGTTTTATTCAAACAAATTATATATTTAGGTAGCTCAAACACTTAAAAGGTATTTTTTTACCACTTAAATTCAATCTAATCAAATAACTAGTTCTTCATAAACATAATTATCACTTAATCATGTTTACGTAGTTTTCATTTTGATTTTTTATTAAATTAGTTGATTTAATTAAGAAAATAAATTAATCTTATTAGCACATGCCAATCGATAGAGTGTGGGTACCACTGCACCAAATATGCGCGCATGGAACAGTAGTACTCATAAAACGCTGATGCTTGCTCCTTCTATATTTTTTTTAAAAAAAATAATGCTTAGATATAAAAAAAAAATGACCCAATAGTTTTTTTAAAAAAATATAATTTTAAGTCAAATTTGAATATTTTGTTATATATAAATGTGGGAAAATTTGCGCATGCAGCAATTACTCTCTCCCCGTTTTAACAATAATTATTTATTATACAATTTTAAAATATTTAATAATATTTATTCACTTGACGAAATCAATAGATAATTTAACACTTTTTAATTTACCCTTATCATTAGTTATAGTCATTTCCTTATTATATTTTTTCAAAATATTGTATTAATTACATTCAAAAGGTGATGTATTAAAAGTATCATTCTATTTATATTTTCTTATATAATGTGCAAAATCAATAATGTACAAGGATTTTCATCAAGGAGGTCCAAAATTCGTAGAAATAGACACGCAGAGTAGCCGAAGGGTGTTTAATATTTACTATATACATAAAATAATATTTTAACTATATATAAATAGTGTATTTTTCCGTCCATAATTGTTGGACACAGAGAGTTCATTAAATACGGTGGCTAAAGTAACTCTCGATCTCCAAAACTCATGTAATTGTCTCCTTATCCATTTAAGCTAGAAGTCCTATATATAAATTTGATCGAATTTAATAATATATTTTTATTAAAATATTTATTATTAGACATTTCAAAATAGTATACCAAACAAATATTGTTGAATGAGTATTAAAATTCATATTATTATAAAATTTAAAATTCATAAAATAAAATTCTGACTTTATCTGCGTCGATTATGGTCAAACAAACATAAACTTTCTAGTATTAAAGGTTCCGTATATATGGCCATTGGTGGGCTACGTAGTGTGTCGACACACATATACAAGAGTCAAGATGATGTCTCGTTTACGTGGTACAATGCACAATCCATGTCGGATTTATTTCTTCCATATGTACCTAAAAAGAACCTATATACTAGGATAATAATAATATAGAGAAATTATTTCCGATATATTATTGATTTTTAAGAAAAACTATCCAAAGACATTCAAAAGAACAAAACAATAGAGGTATATATAGTAACATTACAATAATTATGAGAAAACATTATGATAGTCAAATTACAAGAAACAACACATAACAAAAATCGACTAGACAAGAAACTATCAGAGCAATACTATTAATATGTACTAATAACAAGACATAACACAATAATTATTGTTTACAACATTCTACTATAATCTGCGTCTTTACAAAGTTTTATTTAAATCATGTTCTTGATAAGCTGAAATTATGTCATGTCATGTCTAATTACCTCTCCCAAATTTGATCTATCTCTGCTTCTCCTAAAACCATCAATGACCAAACCTCTCACATCTCCGCACAAGACATCCAAACATCTCCGGTTAAGTTTTTTGAAAACCCTACCCAGTCTTTAATTAAATTTAGTATAATAATAAAACAATATGTAGAAGAAAAAAGTTTGTAATTTGCTGGAGGGGATATATATATATGATTTTTTTCTTTAATTAATAGTTTACTTTTTGGTAGAGATGCAATTGGAAGATAAGTATATATTATAATATGTTGTGGGTGATGGGTAATACGTGTAGATGTATGAGACTTGTAAGGGAGGTTTGTTGGTACGCATGCACAATAGAGTGGCTGGATGTGGTCACTAATATATGGGTAATATGCCACCCACCATGCCTTGTATATTGTTAGAAAAAAAAATATATTTTTGTGGTTTTATAATCAAGGAAAGAGATTAGGTTGTAGATTAATATAGGATAAGAAGTAAGCTATAAATCACAAAATGCAAGCAAATTGCAAATTATTAGAATTATATAATAGTTATTTACTAAATGATCCGATTATATAAAAAATTAAATTGGTAAAAAACAATTTTTAATTATGTTTTTTTCTAGAAAAGACTCTGTATATGATAGTACTATAAAAAGATATTGATATGCAAGCGATAAGCAGAGGCTGAGCCTAGATTAGGAGTTCTAAATTTTAAGATAGAAGAGAAAATATTTTTGAATCCAGAACACTAGAGGGTAAACACATTTTCATGACCCTTTCTTATCATTGAGCTATAAATCAATTTTATTAAGAGTTTCACAAATTTATATTATATATATATATATATATATATATATATATATATATATATATATATATATAATTTTCTAATACAACTACAATATCTAAAAATAAGCTACTGAATTTTTTGAACCCACAAACTTCCACTTAGCTCCGTGTTTGAACGAATTGGCTTTATACTTGTTTTTTTTGTTTTCTAGCTTTATACTTGTTTTTTTTTTTTTTGTTTTCTAGTGCTTTGGCTAATTGCGTGTGTCCACTTGAGAACATCTAATATATAAGGCTTTGCATGCCTTGGCATAGCTTAATATATACAATAATTGTTGTCATGTATTCAAGCACTTTTGTTTATAATTGTGTCCCTCTTCTTCTAAGACACCACGTGATTTACGAGTGTACCTTTGTCTCTCTATAATTGTCAACCATATACAAATATATATCTTTATTTATTATAGAAAATATGAATAAGTAACCCCTCAACCTATACTTGAAATTTCAAAGACGCATTTATGTTATACTAAGATCCTATTATTTCCTGAACTTATTTTATAAGTAATTTTTTACTCCTTTTCGGCCTACGTAACACTAGCTTAAAAAAAAGTCAACCAACGTTGGACCCATAAGATAGTGTCACGTAGGCCGAAAAGGGGTACAAAATTATTAATAAAATAAGTTCAGGAAAACCTTAGTATAGTATAATATGTCTCTGAAATTTTGAACATATGTTGAAGGGATACTTGTGCATTATTCCTTTATTATACTGTCATAAGTTAGATAATATAACCAAATCCCCTTTAGTTTTACTTTTTGAAGATATATATCATCATGGACGTTTTTTTAAAAAAATATTTTTCTTTAAAGAATAGTTAATAATGTTATACTTGTCATTTTCTTTTTAATGCACGGGTGAAGTACGGCAGTTGGGGTATTTTGACTTGTGAACCGTCTTTCTGTTGTACTCCGAAAGATCATATTTATAATATTTGTGACATACTATACGAGCCTACTTATTCTAATATAAATTGTTTGAATTATAGGTGGAACGTAGATCATAATTGAATACGACCTCTCTACTTTTCGAGCATATGATTTTTAAAATTTGTGATCTTTAAGTTTATTTAATATTTTTTTGCTACATATGCTTCTCGTAAAGGGTCATATGAAAAGTTTGTTTAATTTCTTAAATTTAGAAAGTTATCAACATTTTTTCTTAGAATGAATTATAAAGAAAATATTGCCGAAAACTAACTTGAGACAAATGAAATAATAATATTTAGTAAAATATTATTTTCTTCATCTCGATTTATGTAGTATGGTTAGGCAACTGAAGTCTTTTAATGAAATAATAATATTTAGTAAAATATTATTTTCTTCATCTCGATTTATGTAGTATGGTTAGGCAACTGAAGTCTTTTAAATCGGAACCTTTTTTACATAAGCTTAGATATTTAACTTGTTAATTCTTGTGATTGTAATTTTCAAATATATAAAATCTATTTCAAGAAACTTAAAGCTTTTGTGTCTTAATTCACGTTAAAGTTTAGAAATCTGAACGTAAAAAAAAGTTCCAATTGTTCCACATCGACAAATACAACAAAATATCCAGTGAGATTGTATTAAATACCACATCGATCAGATGAAGTGTTTCTTTTTTTTTTTAAGAAAGCAATCAAAACCAGAACCTTTCTAATATCTAATCAAAACCTTATTACCAATTAGTTTGTCGGGAAAGTTAAAAGTTGAGAGATGGAAATGTACTCAAGTATTAAAGTTGAATTAAAATGTTACCTAGGGTTATTGCTGGATGAGTAAATTTATTTCAAGTTTTAGCTCTAAGAAATAAAAATAATTTTTTTAATGGGATAATGCACAAATACCCCCTCAACCTATGTCCGAAATTCCAGAGACACACTTATACTATACTAAGGTCCTATTATCCCCTGAACTTATTTTATAAGTAATTTTCTACCCCTTTTTAGCCTTTGACACTAGTTTGAAAAAAAAAAGTCAACCTTCGTTGGGCCCACAAGATAGTGCCACGTAAGTCGAAAAGGGGTAAAAAATTATTAATAAAAAAAGTTCAGGGGGTAATAGGACCTTAGTATAGTATAAGTGTGTCTCTGAGATTTCGAGCATAGGTTGAGGGCTACTTGGACATTATCCCTTTTTTAATTGAAAACACTTTAATTGATGAGTCCCTGCGACGCAAACTGCATGGCAACAGATGAGTTACTTTCAAAAGAAAAAAAAATATGTGAGAGAGGAACAAGAAAAATATGGATTCATGTTGTCTGAAAAAAGATCTCTCACGCAAAAGAATAGCCATCATCTTGTATTCATTTTTTTGGCTTAAGATCATTATTCTTGGTTGCCTCGTCACCATGCCCTCCATCTCTCCTCTTTTTTTTTTTTCCTACGTGTTTGAAATTCGCATTGAAGTTTCGAATTGAAGTTTCGACTAAATTTGAATCGTACACTATAAAGCCCGTTATTATGGGAGTGAATCTTCTAGTAGGTTTTCTTTTTCATAATAAAGACTCAAACTCGAAACCTCTAATTAAAGATGAAGCAATCCTACCACTATACTACAACTTATCGTGGTGCATGCCCCCATCTCAATCTCCCCCACCGCACCCCCACACAATCTTCTTCACCTATATATACTTACTTCCCTGTTCCAGTTTTAGTCATCTTCACTACCTATTCAAAAAATAAGAAGTATAGCAGCATTTGTACAAAAATATTCACTACTATAATCCCCTGTTTTCTAGCCAAAATCATTCGGATTAATTTTAGTTGATTGGAAGTTTCATTCCATCAATGGCTGCTTCTGGATTTGAAGGATTTGAGAAGAGACTTGAGATACACTTCTCTGGCGATGATCCTGCGATCGAAATGGGAGGTCTCCGGCAACTAGATTTTGATTCCTTGGAGCAAGTACTACATGCTGTGCAGTGCACAGTAGTGTCAGCTGTTTCGAATCAATATTTTGATTCTTACGTACTATCAGAATCAAGCCTCTTTGTATATCCTACCAAAATAATCATCAAAACTTGTGGAACCACCCAGTTGTTGAAATCAATCCGTCCGTTCATCCATTTCGCGTGCCAAATGGGACTTATCATAACAGAGTGTAGGTACACTCGAGGAAATTACATTTTCCCCAAAGCACAGCCGTATCCACACACAAGTTTCAAAGAAGAAATCTCTTATTTGCAGGATCAATTACCTAATCATCTTTGCTACAGAAAAGCCTCTGTTATGCCTTCGAAATTCACTTCACATTCATGGCATGTTTTCTCTGCTTGTGATAAGTTTTACCCGATCCCAATTCCCAACGATCAGTATACCGTGGAAATTTGTATGACGGATCTCGACCTGGTACTTGCCCGGAAGTTTTTTAAGAATCCGGATATAACCGGAAAACAGATGACGGAGGTGACTGGAATCGGAGAAATCATTCCTAGTGCTTTGATTTGTGAATTTGCTTTTGATCCTTGTGGATACTCCATGAATGGGATTGATGGAGATCGCTACTCTACGATTCATGTGACTCCGGAAGACGGTTTTAGTTACGCGAGCTATGAGTGTGTGGGATCAGTTTACGATGAGGACGACATTGGTAGGATTCTGAAGAAGGTTGTTCAGGTTTTCCGACCGGGGACAATGTCAGTGTCCATTTCGTGTTCGAGCAGCAGCAGCACCGAGATTTCTACCAGAATTGTTAAAGCCGTCGAGCCACTGGGGATGAAACGGCGGAATTGCACCATTGATGAATTCCCAGCAGCCGGAACTGTGGTGTTTCAAACTTTTACGTTGACGGGAAATAGGTGAATTGTAATGCTTAATATATCAAGTTTAAATTCTGAACTGGTATAATCTTTAAAGTGGTGTGAGCGAGGAAAAGTTTTGAAAAAATATATGGTGGAAGGACTACTATTTTTACTTCTCTTATTTATTTATAATGTTAATAATCATTTAAGTTTAGATTGAAAAATTTAAGGTGAGTTGATATATTATGATAATGCATATAGATATACACCACTTGTGTTTCACTCCTAGAGAAAATTTTGAACCTCTTATGAATCATTTATACAGTCATGTTTCTGTTTTATTTATTTGAGCTCTAGCAAAGTTTTCAATTTTTCAAAAGGAAATTCTCATCTCTATCTATTTTATTTTATTTTCAAATTTGAAAAGAGAGAGAAGAGGTTCGTATAACGTATTGATGAGGTAATAGAAATATAAAAATGCATGGGGCTACCTTCCCATGCCTAAGCGTGCTTCTAATGACACGACTATTATGACTTAGCATACGATTACGTCCAAACACTTATCATCTTTCTTTTTTTTTTTTTATTTTTTTTCATCCGGTGTCTGGAGCCTGCATGGGAGCTCTGGCTAAATCCGGATCGCGCACTGCTGAGCCCAGTCAGTGTGGCGCTTACAACAAAATTTTTTCCTTACCCATGACTCGAACCCGAGATCTATTGTTAAGAGCGAAGCAATTTCACCATTAATGCACCACAATCCATGTTGGTGACAGTCATAATCTTCATGCGTGGGTCAAATTGTATGAACCTACACAACACTAGGACTGTTCTATGGCGGATAAATTTTCATCTTAAACGGGCTATCTAACATAATAGTCTGTACAGTTCTATACAGAGATAGGAGATGAATGATGATGGATCCTTCTCTCCTATTGGGTCCTTGGACTCACTTTCCATTTCTCTACAAGAACCTTGTTTATATTTGTGCAACTCGCTATCACCATGGCTATTCCAGTAGCATTAACATCAGGGAAATAGACCGTGTAACAAATTTCCGACAAGGTACACTTGTTCACATAATAACTTTAACTCATTTTATTTGACGACAGAGCAACATCACAGTATCCATAATCAAGGGGCATCCTTCACCTAGTTCCACCAAGGCCATATCCCCCAAATCCTATCAAAATTAGGTAGTTTCCGGTGCTGAATGAAGATTCAAACACATTCTTTTTAAGGGAAGCAATACTTGCATGTGTTATACAAAGATTCCATCCACTTATCAACTGCTGGTATTCGTAAGGAATCAACCAGTTTAAGCTTATATCAATTATAAGTACTGTAGTTGTAATGAAACTAAAGTTGTTACCTGATCACCTTAAATCAATTTATGTAATTGCCTAATGTACTTAGATATGTTAAGCATAAGCGCAGAGGCTTTGCATCAATGCAATGTTTATCAGACTGTAGAAGAGCAAGTATAAGTGGACATACCTGGAGAACACTCACATCCAAGCAACTGAATTCAAGGCATATCCCAATTTGGTCGCAGCCACCGACATTCAAATGATGCAGAGAGCAATTTTCACCATCCCCTACTCTGGCATATAAATAGAGCTTAATGATTTCTTTAGAGCCAATAAAGCGGTACTTAAGTAGCAAGCTTTAAATGAAAAAAACAGTTCAAGGTATCTGCCGTGGCAGATAGAACATTCTGCCTTCAACATTACAAATTAAAAGAAAAGTTGCTCCAAGAAAGAAATAAAAATATTGTTAAAGCAAGGAACCAGCTAGATATATTTTCTTGCTGCAGTGTAGAACATTTTTCACTGGAGTCAGGGACAGGAGCATTAAAGCACCAGATGAATATTATGCCTAGACAATCTTCATCCTCTTATAAACAAGCCACCTCTTACAGTACCAGAGGCTCCAAAAGGAGCACACATCTCAAAGTGAATTCACATATAAATCTATAAAACAACAGAAGAAGAAAGTAATGCAAGAAAGGAAGAGGATGTCTGACAGTTTTATCAACACAAAACTCGGCGATTGAAAAGCAAATTTAATATAAGGTTATATTAGTGAGAAAGAGAAAATTATGTACCTACCAAAAAGAATCAAAGCTGAGGTCTGTAAGATATTTAGAGTATCAAAGTATCCTTTAGGTTCCAGTCGAAGAGATCTAAACAAATTCATCAATTCAAACATTCGAATGTACTCCCCTCAGATCGACCTCTTTTCTAAATAATCTGAACCTCGACATCACATTCTGAATCTGATATTTAGATGAAAGCAGATTCTTTGTCCGTTCCTCATCATTGAAAGGAAGAATCACTATCTATCTATCCATGTATACGTATAAAGAAATGTGGTTCCAGGGATAGATCAATTGCACATAAAAAGATATAATTCCCTTATTTCAAACGGTATCAAATTAGATGAAAAAACCAGTCTGAACAAATAAAACAATATGAGATTTGGCCATAAAGTGCAAAAGATACTGCACAAGCCAGATTTCACTAACAAAAAGTTTACATCATTTAGGGACAATTAACAGCTGCTGAAAGAAAAACTGCTTTGCAAATCGGATACATGGACGCCTCAGCTAGAGTGGTTCTCAAGAAAAAAATTATAACAATAAAGCCTGTCTAAAAGATTCACCATCTGATGGGCAATTACAAGCAGTAAAATAACTGAATGACATCATTAACCCAAAAATAGAGGATCGATGTTAGTGTTAGATTAAACTCTGAACCAAGAATTTCAACTTTTGATCCACAACTCCAAACTCAGAACTGTATACTATTTAAAATTCATTAAGCAATAAGCTCATTGTTTCGAAAACATTGAGATGCTTAATGAAAGAGCATTACTAATAAAAAATTGTCCATCTCAAAGAATAAGAAAACATCAAGAACTAGATAAAAGCAACAAACAAATCTATAGAGAAACAGAGACATCCAGTAAGAAAAATCTGATATGTTCATATTACCCTTTTTCAGTTTTTCTCCATATAACTGTTTCAACGTTCTTCATCATAGTTATATTATAACTATCTTCCTCTTTAATTCTTTTTGTATGTACAGCTGGGGGTGGAGGGGTGGGGGTTCTTCTCTGATTCAACTGCTTCAATTTTCTTCTGAAAGAGAATTAAGAAACACAAGCCTGGTTTGCTTTTTCCAACCCAACAATGTTCGATGTACAAATCATACCCTATTTCTGGTTCATTCCTCCCCAGTTATCTTCTATATCTTCGACTCAGAATCATGTCTAGCACCAAGACATATAGTCACCTTCCACTTGAATTACAGTCAAGTCGGTACTTATCTTGTTTCTTAGAGTAGTGAACATGAGTTTTTTTTCTTTTTTATAAAGTAAATTATTTTATCACTGTGGTAAAAACTCCTATATTCAAGACGTATACCAGGAAGTAGAGAAGCTACACAACAATATGGTTTTCTACATATGTTAACGAGAGCTCTCTAGTTTCTTAAGGATTTTAAAGAGAGAGAGAAACGAGGAAGAACACATTACACAAAAAAATATTTCTAGTAGTTATGATATTTTTATTAAATGGAAAGAATATATGGTAAAGAAGATGCTAAATTTAGTGTGTTGTTAGGCCTCCCATGGTCCAACTCAAGTCTGTTGAATGCTATCATAATAACCTAAAGAGAGGAAAGAAAAACAGTGATGTGTTCAGTTAGTTGTAGCAGTTATAAGGTCAAAATGGAGCTGTTGCAAATCTGTTATTCAGAAGAAGACAATGGTATAGAAAATATATTAGAGGGAAAAATATAACAAGGCGTGATCCTGAGTACTTGAGCTAGCACAATAAACGAGAATAGCATCTCCATTTTATGAGATGAAGATCTTAAGAAATCCTGATAAGACTGTGAATATGATTTGAACATCAACACCAAGCTACATGCAACTTTTTCCTTTTCTTCCAGCCTAATATTTTTTAACTGTATCATACACCCCATCCACCCATACTCAAAAAAGAGATAAAACGAAAACCTTGTTTTTTGAACAAGAAAATAAGTCGCCGAACATTTAGAAAAGAAAAAATTACTCAACAAATTATACCAGTTTTGTGAATGGAACTAATGGTAACAAAGTCTGAACAAAATAATGCCACCAATTGGCTCTTTGGTTGGAAGACTGGTGTTCCTCAACAGTGTATTAGATGCATTTTCTACATATATGGTGTGATTATTCCGAATTAGGATGAAGATCGGAAAAAAGTTAGATAAATTAGAAGGTACAAGGTAATAAAGAAAGAAATATATTTCATTTGATTTAGCTCACACAATGTAATCAAGATTCAAGGACACATAAAAGAGGGTCATTTGAGCATAAAAAATCTGAGGCTGCAAAACGAAAAATTTACAAATGAAATAGTTGTTGAGGTATTCAAGAGAGGGAGAAACATTTTGAAGATATTTAGGAGAGGAAGAAGCCCCCCTTGTGGGATCACACTAGGTATGTTGTTGTTGTTGAATGCACAAATGGAGAACCTCCATGAAACTGGTCGACATGGATATGATGTATGGAAGCACATAAGAGGTCAATGGCAAGAGTTTTCATAAAGCACCAGCTTTAAGGTATGGTAGAATAAATTCCTTCTGGAATTGAACATGTATAGGGAATACTCCACTCAAGGAATGGTGACAGACTTCTTCCAGCTAGTGCAAGACACTGAAGCAAGATGATCCACAGAAGCAGGATGGCAAATAAGTATGAGGAGGAAGCTAAATGATTGTGAAATTTAAAGATTGAACAATTTTCTTTTGTTATTGCAGGTAAGCCAAGGGAGGATGATACAAATAGTCTCTTGGACACTTGACAAAAAGGTATATTTTCTGTTAAATCTTGCTGCAGGGTATGTTACTCTAACTCTGCAAAATGCTGCCACATCCATGTCAGATCCTCCAAAAACAGTGTTTGACACGCACCCATCGGCATTTTTGAAGAGTCCTAGCAACATAAGTTGCAGGAATCAAACATATCTTGAGATGCCTTGGAAGCAGATTTCACATGTTCCTCTCAATGTAGATGGACTTGAGTGGAAGCACATGAGGCTGGTCAAAACTAAAGATATACTCGTGCAACAGGTGCTACCATTGAGAGAAAGAGATGGAAAACAACTGTTACCTTTTTCTATGCTGCAATAGAACCCATGCAGCTATGGTAATGTTCTTTAAGCTAAAGTGGATGGCGCAAGGAACTTCCAGGGAGCTTTTTTTTCGGGGGAATGGTAACATTGTATTCTTCAGCATTAAGGAAATGCTGGGCACCACATTTACAATTCAGAAAAGTAAAAAAAAGTTGTTCTTCTTACAAGATTGCTACAAAGAAAACACTAGCATTGATTCAGTATCCTCTACATAGTTTTCTTTACACCAAAAATACAATGACTGAATACAATTCATCGTAATTCTCTGTAAAGAGCTGCTCCTGTTTTAAAACACCTGCATTTCTCTATCTCTCCATACAGTTCACTATATACAAGCTATAATAGACTTTCACCACTTCTTCTGCCTTCCCCTGCCCCCCACATTGCTCCAGCATAAAAGTGTAGGCTCTGGCATGACCTATTTCAGGCCAGTCTTACTCAAAAGATCTGCCACAACTGACCTGTCATTTTACAGTGCAAAAGCAAATGGCTATAATTTACTACATTCTCCTGAATAGGAAGCATCTTGAGCTTAACAGGATTCCCCTTCTTGGCAGATTTCCACAAGTTAAGCATGTTTTCTGACCATCAACCAGGAGAAACATATTACATTAAAAGGAACTTTGACTAATATTCCTCCAAGGCCAGCATGTATTTTGTTGCTCAGTAGAGCTTAATATGTTGCATGCTGAATTAACTATGCATCCCTTCGTACATTATTATTCCAAATCATGAAATCTTCATTATCAGTTTTCCCTTTGAAGTTCTCCAACACATTGAAAAACTTTATAACTTTTACTACCTCCAATCATTCAATAATCTCATAAAAGAAAGGACTTCCAAGAGTTTCCACTCAGTTGGAATGGAGAGGCATCAGTAAGAAACAGAAAGGGGCACAAACTCCAACTCCAACATGCATTTGGTGGACAATATGCAAGGAAATGAAGGGGCCTCAAATGTAGATGTACATTACAAAGCTTACATGAAAGGAGAAGTTACGATCATACCCAAGCTTGTAAATATTAAGATCGATAAGCTGCTCTAAGTAAAATAAATAAATCCAAATATGAAAGAAAACCAGAATAAATAACCAACTTGTCCATAAATATTTGAAAACTTTAAAGACCCAACAAACTTCGAAGGCGTTGCAGAGCATCATCAGAAATTGTAGCTTCAGAACCTTAATGAGGACATCCTTAGGCGACAGTAAGTACATCTTAGTCATGGTCATGGATAAACTGTGAGTCTAATGACAAGGAATTCAACAATCTACAATGAGATTCCTCACTAACTTCTCATAAACCTAAGGAACTATATGTGTCTTAGTTTGACTGGCACAAAATTTTCAAAAAGTTAGGAATACTTTTCAATCTTATGGTCTTAAATATATCGTGTTGAATGTTGGAGTTAAAAGAATTACTAAATATATAAAGTGACATTGTTTCCAAAATAGACTAAAATGAAAGTAACACACATAAATTGAAAAAATATTGAGGAGGGAAATTCACCACACTACGCACAGGGGCATAGCCTCTTCGTATGCTGATGCGAACCATCACAAGATAGCACGGACACTTGCGAGGTGTACAAGCAGGCTCCAGGGTTCAAATCTCTGGGAGCATCATCAATTACTTCAGCAGGCTGATCAGCTCCAACACTTGCCAAACATCCACCTTTACAGCTCAAGTACTTATGCATCGTTTCACACTGATTAAGCAACACAAACTTGTTCGGAACACAAGACTGACCACTAGATTTACACACTGAATCACACGATTCGCCTTGTCTTCCTATCACAACATTTATACCAGCCAACCTCACTTCAGTTTGTACACCAGAACCACCGCCAGAAGAAGAATTAGACGGTATAGAAAAACAATGATGAAATTCACTGAGATAAGCGTTTTCATGAACCACACTTTCCGAATTATGACGACATCTTCCTGTACAAAAATCAAAAATACTTGAATACATCCCTGCTGTTATGGGCTTAGATATCTTCACATTTACCGCCAGATCCTTTTGTGTCCTGGACGGATTCAAACAGCAAGAGACACAAAATTCATAGGAATTGCAACATTGTGAAACGAGATTACAACCATTACAAGAGAATCGCTCTGATTTCCCACGGCAGCAGCGAGTATGTGGATCAATGGAGAGTGCATCACAGACTTGACCCATATCATCGGCAATCAAATATCTTCCTTGAACGGTAGTTCTACAGGTATATGTGTTTTGAAGACTAACATCCCTCCTGATAGATGATACTGGAGAAGAAAATTGAAGTATGAATAGCAGAGATGCAAAGAAGGAGTGTGCTATCAATTTTGACATTTTTCCGGTGGAAAATGCAAGTGCCTTCTCTTGGGTCTTCCAAATAGAGTCATGCCGGGTTATGCCCGTTGAAATAGAGCTCCGTCGTCGTTTGATTGGAAACAATATACCTCGAAATTAATTATCGGGATAAGTTTTTTCATCTCACTATGATATGAATGGTGAAATTAATAATTCAAGATATACTTGACATCTTAAATCAAACACATGATTAAATAAAACGTTGCATTTTACTAATAATTATTATATTTCAGACCTCACATCAAAATTTGCTTAAAAGTTGCTTAAATATATTTTTAAGTCGGTTTTTTAACTTTGAAAATGTTTGGCAAACATAAAAAGTTACTTTTAAAAAGGGTCAAAAATAATTTCACTAATTTAGAAAGTATTAAGCAAAGTAAAAAATAGCTTAAAATAAATCAAAAAATCAAAAGTAAATTCATTTAAGTTTTGATTTTCTATTTTTTAGTTTAAAATTATTTTTTTAAGTCAATTCGAATAGGATGTTTTGAAATGGCATGAAGTTAAAAGTCAAACAAAACTTTAAATTTTGTGATTTTAAATTAATGATAGGAAAAATATACTAAAATATTCATTTAATTTCATGATTTTGGAAAGTAAAAAATAAAAAATTATCAATATTTATATTTATTAAACAAACTAAAAAAAATGGTAATACAAGCAAATTGAGATAATTATTTTTTAAAAAGATAATTTGGAATTGAGAAATTAGAAATCCTCTGTTTCAAACTTTCCATTTAATCTAATTCATAATGTATTATTAATATACATTTCAAGATTAATCTAGTTTTTCTTCTCTATAGTTGAAGTTTAACTATCATACACCATTTAAGTAAGTCTTCTCAATAATTTTGTGAGTACAAATATGTGATAAAGAGTGAAACTCTATTTCCTGTAGCTAAAGAAACCAGATAAAATTTACTTCATATTTAAAAAGAAGCTACCAAATTTACCCCTACATTTTATTTGTATTTTTATCTAACAAATGGGGTATATTTGGACAAAATAAAACTACGAGGACAAAATGGAATTCACACAAAATACGAGTGTACATATGACCAAAAAATACAAGTGAAAGATAAATATGAACACTTTTTAGGGAGATATACATACAAGACACCAATTAAGTCGATCTACCATACCAGTACATTAGTATGTGATTTTGACAAAAAAATAAAATAAAAGAACATTACAGAAAAAAGAGAAGAGCAACACAAGCTCTCACGACAACCCCTCTTTCTATGTCGGGGCAATTTGCGAATTAAACAGGTTATCCACAACGATTGTCTGTTCTACTGTTGCTGCTTTCGATTGGAGCTCCAAGGAATAGATTACACTAACGTGTGTACAGAGACCTAAAGATCAACACAGAGATAGGAGATGATGGATCCTGCTCTCCTTTTCGTTCTTGGACTCACTTTCCACTTCTCCACAAGAACTTTCTTTATATTTGAGCAGCTTGTTATCATCGTGGCTACTCCAGCAGCGGTAATACCAGGGCAATAGACCATGTGGCTAGTTTCCAACAAGGTACACCTATTAGCAATATAACTTAAACCTACATCAGTTATTTGACGACAGTGAGACAACACAATATCCCTCAGCAAGGGACATCCTTCACCTAGCTCCACCATGGCCATATCACCCAAATCCTGTCAAAATTTGTGCTTTAGTATTCAGTGCGGAATGGAGATAAAAAAAAATACAGTTGTTTGGTCTATCAAACATCTTGTATATGGGAGCAGTACGTGTGTGTGGGTGTTGCATATGGGACTTATAATATGAGGTTCCTAATGCACTTGTTAAAAGGTGGATTCAGGAGGAAGCAACCATTTTAAGCTCTACCTACACTAAGTAGTAAAGCAACTAATGTAATTACCCAATAAACTTGGTAAGCATATTCATACCGTCTATGCATCATATACAATGTCTGTTCCACTATAAAAAGAGCAAGTATAAGTGGACACACCTGGAGTACACTCACATCCAAGTAACTGAGTTCAGGGCACCCCCTTGCTATGGCAATTATTCCAGCATCCCCAATTTGGTGGCAGCCACTGACATTTAAATGATGCAGAGAGCAACCTTCACCAATAGCCACAAGTGCTTCATCCCCTACTCTGGTAATTAAATAGAAGCTAAGACTAAGGCAAATTACCAGTAATACGGTAGTTAAGTAGCAAGCTTTGATATGAAGCAATTCAAAGTATATGTTACTAAAGCAAGTAACCATCGAGACACAATTTTTTGTTGAAATTTGCAGTGTAGAACATTTTCCATCGGACTCGGGGCCAGGAAGTTTTAAAGAAGTAGATGAAAAATGTACCTACACAAGCTTCATCTTCAAATGGACAAGCGACCTCTTGCAGCACCAAAGGCGCCACAAGGAGCACAACAATTCCCATATCAAAAAAATGCTCATCTTAAAGAGCATTCAAGTATAATTTGAAGGACAATAGAAGAAGTAATGCAAGCATGGAAGAGGCTGTCTGACAATTTTATTAGCCGAGACTTGATGATTGAGAAACAAAAAAAATAGAAGGCAATATTAGTTGAGAAAGAGAAAATCACGTACCTATCGCAGAATCGGAGGCTAAGGTCTGTAAGAAATTTACAGTTCTCGCCAACAGCTATAATTCCCTTATTTCCAACCTTCAAATCAGATGAAAAGAGCAGTATTATCAAATAAAAGAATATTTCCAACCTTCAAATCAGATTTCACTTACAATAGATCGGAAAGAATGAAAAGGGAAACAGGTTTGTTGTTAGGCCTTCAATGGACTACTCAGGTCTCTTGAATGCTATGGTAATATAGTCTACAGAGAAGGCACATAACAGTGATGTGTTCAATTAAAGGGACTTAAAAGGGCAGGAAGTGAACATAACTTGAGATGGCCTTGGAAGCAGATTTCAAATGTTAAAGGAAGATTGACTCGTGTGGCAGCATATGAGGATTGTTAAATAAAGAAGATAAACTTATGCAACTGTCACATTTTTCTACATTGCATATTTCTCTCACAGCCATACTAATGTTCCTGCACATCTTTAAGCTTATGTGGAGAATGCCAAGCACTCCCAGGGAGCTTCCACTCAGTAGGAATGGAAGAGGCATCAATAAGAAACAAAAAAGGGTACGAACTACAGTACCAGCATGCACTAGATGGGGCAATATGGAAGGAAAGGAACTTGTGTTAGCAAAATCAAATACTACTGTTTGTCTTTTACTCTCTTATTGTTGTAAAGTTGGATTCACGTCGGATGAGGTTCTATGTTTGGAGAATTGATTCATATCAGATGAGATTAGTCTCTTAGATTAATTCAGTGACTTCAGGTATAGAGAGTCTGATTTGTGTACATAGTAAAACACTAGAACTGGAGGAATGCTCTTGCTTTTGTCAGCTGATGTATTAGAAAAGTTCAGCTGGTGCTTCTGGATCCCTAGAGTACATGTGCATCACCATCTCGGTGCTGTAACTAATGATATCTTAGAATCTTTACTGATCAAAAAAATGCATGGGCCTCCAGCATTATGCAACACCTCCACGTGTAAAGATATCCTGTAACTTTGACATCACTAGAGAACAAGATAGAAATCCATATTTAAGAGGGAGTAATGAGGGACAGAAATTATTAAAGCACCTCATAACATCGACGGATGTGGAGCCTTTTGAGGTTGCAGCATCCTCTGGCTATAGAACATATGGCTTCGTCCCCAATACTCGCACAATCTACCAAATGTAAAGCTTGCAAGAACTTGCATCCTTTGCCAATCTCAGACAATGCAAAATTACCAATTCTTTGACAATACAGCAAGGCCAACTCGGACAGATGCCTACATTACGAAGCCAAAACTCAAATTAGGACCCTTTGACTTCTTAGAAAAAGGAAGGACAAAAAACTCAAGACAGGACCAGGACAGAATTTTAAAGGGATGCAAACTGTATAAGATTCATGAATTTCATAAGTACTATTAATAAGATGAGCCGAGCATAACATAAAGAGCAGTAATCAATCAATCGGTGAAACCAATAAATACGGTTCAACAGTTTGCTAGTCATAATAGATTAAGTTTTCAGTCTTCATTTTTAAGAAAAAGAGAAGAAAGAAATTGGAGGATTTCATTATAGACAATGAAATTACTGCCAATCGTCTATGAGCACAAACATAAATTTTACTGTCCACGTCTTCTTGAAAGAAATAACATCATTTTCAGAGGAAGTATATATGCCGAAATCAATAAAACATAAGAGAACTGCAATTTACCATTCTGATTCTGCATATTATCCTAATGCTAAAAGGCAGTTTCACACTTTTCTCTATCAAAATGTAATACTAGATCAGCCCACATCCTACTGTAAGCCTCTTTGAAAGTGGTGGAACTTAAATGCATTCCGCATTAATTATCTAACTCAATAGATTCAAAAATCTGGCTGTCAACATGGATGAAACCATTCCCTGGAGTTTGGAAAAGTACAGCATTTTGTTTCATGAAGTAATATTGACAGAAATAGAATAACATGATTGTCGCATGAGCTTTGGAATAACAGAGAACTCAATTTGGTCTAACTTGGGAGTAGAATACTCTTCTAAAGAATGTGTTCAAAGAAAATCACGTTAAAAATCCAATATAAGCACTCCATCAATAATCTGCTATAATTGTTCTATGAAGCATTTTTTTCTGTTACAAATTAAACTCAAGCAAGAGCACTGCATTTCTATTTGATAAAATAGCAAATTTTCCATTAACAGAGCGCCTAAAACCTTAGGTGCAAAAGTAGTTCCATCAGCACCAATTTTGAGCTGCTTCTTTTAATGCTTATTTTTTGGAAACCTCTAAATGTAATTCTAAACATTTACTAAATACTCACATAATTGCTTCTCATGCGAAACACACACCTCAAATGCACCACACTCAATGCATATGGCCTTAAAAATATAAGCAGTTTACAAGAATCTATCTTGATTTCAGTGAACAAGGAGAAGGGGGAAAAGTATCACTGGGTCTTTTTGCCTTCAACAACTAAAATTCAACATAAAGGTTGAAAAGAAATTCAAAATAAAGCACAAGGTGAAAAGCATACGTGCAAGATCTTGCAATAGACTCCAGTCCATATGTTCCTATATTGTGGCAGCCATTAACCTCAAGATGCGTGAGCCCAGTGCAACCAACTGCAACTGCTTCCAAGCCTTTGTCACTTAAGAAAGTACAATCATTCAAGGTAAGAGACTTCAACCGTTTGCACCCTTTACCAATAGCACACAGACTCCTGAAAAAATATGCATGAAGATATGCATAAAGATATAGGTCAGATTGTGAAAACCAATCATCCAGCACATGCTTTGATAAATTTTTGTTTGCAACTATTGCCATAAAAAGACAGCCAGCAACACAGTTTGAATCAAGTTATTATCTGTTCTCTATATTCAGGAATTATTTTTTTAGCAAAGATGGAATTGATAATTTAAAGAGTAGGTATTAACATTGCATAATCTGAACACTGGAAAAGCTATTGGTTAAGAGAAATTGTATTCATGCCAAAAATATAGATGTATATTAGAAAAGCTTACATGATAGAAGTTATGATCATGCTGCTGGTAAGTCAAAAAAAAAAAATTCAAATAGGAAAGACAACCGGAATAAACAACTAACTTGTCCGTAAATATTTGGAAACTGTAAAGAGCCAACAACTCCAGCGACAAACAGCAAGTGCCAACACCTTGGAGAGCACCATCTGTAACATTGACGCATTGTAGCTTCAGAACCTTCAATTGAGGGCATCCTTGGGCAACAGCAAGTACACCTTTATCATGGATACACTCTGAGTCTAGTGACAAGGACTCCAAAGATCTACAATGAGATCCCACAGCTTCCAAGGACGTGTCAGTTACTTTTGCACAGGCTGCCAAACTAATAGATTTCAACGTCTTCCCAGAACCATCTACCAATTTAATGAAGCCTGCGTCAGTTAGGCCTTCACAGAACCGCAAATTCAAATCTTCAAGTTGCTTAGAGAACTCCCCAACGGCTGCTAGACCTTGATCTCCAACATAACAGCCCTTTAAGAGGTACAGGAAACTAAAGCTTCTCAGACCGATAACATCCACATCATATAGTTGAATTCGAAAACAGCTTGAAACAGATCAATAAAATAACCATGAGGAAACAAAGTTCTAAAATGACCAGATATTTACCTGTAAATCCAAAGACTTCAAAAATATACACTTTTCAGCTATAGACCTCAGCCCCACATGTGTCACATTGGAGCACCATATTAAGCTCAGCTTTTCAAGCTTACTGAAGCCAGCAGCAACAGCAGCCAACCCAGCATCTGACAAACAGTAAGATTCTGTTTCATTGTCTTCCAACCATTTGTTTCGGCCAGGGAATGGATCTTTAGAGCTGAAATCACGGAATGATCAGTGCCACGCCTTCTTCCCTGAAACGGGTATACAAAAGAAACAATAAGTTTAGACTTTCAAGATGAATGTACTTCCCGGTACAAGCTCGGAAATTCACCTGTCAGCTAACAAATAATATAACACACAAACCTTTAGAAAATGCTTTTTTGGCACCACAAATTTGAAAAAAGCATAACCCATGTCTCACAAACAGAAGGCAGAGGAATTCGCTTATGAACCTAACAAACACTGGAGTCACTTATATTACCACTAAATGTGAAACTTTTGTTTTTGATAGGTATTAATGTGAATTTAATATGGTGATCGTTTTGCCCAGTGAAGTCAGATCTCCCTGCAGAATTAATACCAGTAAAATGCGTCAAACTCAAATGAAACACTCATTGCAAGGTGACACAACAATTAGCAGAGGAAGCTTATCACCAATAATCAAAGAAGGTGCATCGATTCTTTTTTTAGTCAAGGGAAAAAGGTGCATTACATCACAACCAGTACATGGGTTGTACTGAAACCTTATATACATATGTACTGCAAATTTCACTGCCCTGAACCTAAATTGAGTCTAGAACATCAACTATAGAGACAGTTTCATTTGAGTATACCTGGGTACACCAGAAACATAAGAAATAATGCAGTTTAGTTTAACCTTCTGCACACTATTCTCTATGCTCTCAAAACACCAAGAATTCCTCTCTTTCCAGGTTGACCACCATATAGCAGCAGGGATAATTCTCCAATCTATATCTGTTTTTAGCATGTATTCCTGCTTTAAAACGCGCTCATACAAGCTAGAGTAGGGAATCAAATTAATTCCAAGGGAAGATATTTGAATGGAGACTTCCTTGAAAGCTTTATTCACTGGGGCTATATCCTTTGTAGTTAACAAGGAAGCATATGGCTGATTACTTCACTCTCCGGAACTTTGCAGTTATGGGGCTATCATACTTAGAGGACCATCCAAAGATTGGAACACTTCCTAAATTGGAGTTATCCATCCACAATTTAAATTCTAAAGCTTCTCATAGTGATTTGCAGTTATTGGGCTATCATACTTAGAGGACCATCCAAAGATTGGAACACTTCCTAAATTGGAGTTATCTTATCGCAATTTAAATTCTAAAGCTTCTCATAGTGATTTTGCAGTGCAGAAAGGGTCTAGTTAATGTATTGGCAGTGCAGAAAGGGTCTAGTTAATGTATCTTTTCTTTTGGGTTCTTCTATAACTTTTTCAATAAAGCTGATAAAAACCATCATCCGTCTGGACATCTGTGTGAAAGAATGAAGTCGCATAACATTCAATATGCAGATGACATTCTAATTGTTTGTGAAGCGGAAGAGCGTCAAGTTATATACATGAGAGACGTCCTTATACTTTTTGAAGCCATCTCTGGGCTCCACATCAACGGGAGGAAAACCCATATATTTCCAGTCAATGAGGTTCCAAACATTCAAATTTTGAAAGACATATTATGTATGCCATTGGGAGTCAAAAACAAATCAACAAATATCTGGAATGGTGTACTAGAAAGATGTGAGAAGAAGATGACCATGTTGGCTGATGTTCATACAATATTGCTGCCTCATAACAAGCATGAGTTCTTCAGGCTACAAAACATGTACAGAATCCTACCATGGTCTTATTTATAGTATTAGTGGACTTAGGTTTTACTGGTCAATTTCTTTATTTTACTATTGGGACACATTTCCAATTGTTTCTCCATTAAGTGTTTATTGCTATCTATCAGCCTTAGCAGTTCAGCTGTAAGCTTATAAAACAGCATTAGGTCTTCTTGTTTTCAACAATTTGAATCAGGCAATAAAAAGTCTTCATTTCTCATAGCTCTGTCTATTGATTTTACTCTTGTTTACGACACAAAAATCGTGAAAATTTAGAATCAAGCATCAAAAGTCTTGTATCGAGCACCATAATTTTACTAAGATAAATACAACAACAATATAGCTTAATCTCACAGGTAGGGTCCGAGAAGGGTAGAGAGTACATAGACCACCTTACCCTACCTCACAAAGGTAGAGAGGTTGTTTCTGAAAGTTCGACTTAGATAATGCATATCAAAGAACATTCCCTAGAAAACAAGACATAACAAATACTAGAGGAAGCTTACATAGCATTCAAGAAAAAGGAACAATAACAACGAAATAATGTGATAACCAAACCAGAAAAAACAACACAAGACAAGAAATTATGTGAGTACCGCTTAAGGAGGAACAAGTACGGGGCAACAAACTACCACCAAGCCTATCCTGTGGGATAGCAAGACCATGCTCAACTACCTATGAACCTTCTACTCTAATTTGCGACCTCCATACTCTCCTATATAAGGTCATGCCGTCATGTCCATCGTAAGTTGAAGATGTATTATATCCAATCTAATGACCTCTCCCAATACTTCTTCGGTCCACCTCTACCTCTTCTTAAACCCACTAGTGCAACCTCTCACACCTACTTATTGGAGCCTATGCACATCTCCTCTTCACGTGCTCAAACAATCTCAACCTTGCTTCCCTCATCTTGTCTACCACGGAGATCACTCTTGTCTTGTGTCGAATATCTTTTTTCCTAATCTTATCACTTCCAGTATATCCACATATTCACCTTAGCATCCTTATTTCTGTAACCCTCATCTTCTAAACATGAGATTTCTTAAAGGAGCAACACTCCACCCATACAACAAAGTCGACCTAACCATTACTTTGTAGAATTTACCTAACTTTATGTAATACCTTCTTATCAAATACAATTCCAAAGGCGAGCCTCCATTTTGTCAATTCCACACCCATACAATGTGTGACATCATTGATTTCTTCATTACTTTGTATAAACAACCCAAGATACTTAAAACTATCTTTCTTGGGGACAACATGCATAACATGTCTCACTTCCCCCCAGCCTGTTAAATTACATCACTAAACTTACACTTCAAGTGATACAATATCAAATGCGGAAGAACAAAAGAAGCCCTACAATCTAAGAACAAGGAAGTAAAAGCATAGAAGCTAGACACGATAATGGAAGTATGGAACTAATAGGCAGTGTCGTGAAAGTTGCTCGCCTTGCCTTTGACGACAAGGCGAGGCCCCATCGCCGATCTCCAGTGAGGCAATGCGATTTCAAAATGGCGAGCTATGGCAACGTAAAGGCAATAAGCGACATGGCGAGGCGAGGCGAGGCGACTGGCTTCCCCTATTTAATTTTTTTTAAAAAGGTCTGATGCCAAAATTAGGGTCTTTTCTGAACCTTCGCAAGTCTACCAGTTTTTTTGTGAGTCGCGACCGCTTCGAGACCTTCGTGACTATTGCTCAACTCAGGTACTAGACCTTCTTTTTTTGCTTCTTCAGTTCTTCTTTTCTAGTTCTTCTCTTCTTTTCTTCTTCTTTCTCTTTTCTGATTTTCAGTAGTAGTGAGTGGTTGAGTGCTCTGTTTTCAATGGTATTATGGTCAATATAATCATGATGAAGCGGATATTAATCTTCAAGATTTGGATAATCTTGAAGAAGAAAAGACTTTTAGAGTTCTCATATTGCTTGTCAATTGTCTTATGAATTATTGGGTCATTCAAATTCTAGGCTTTTAATATCTATTATTAGTTTTTAAATTGAAATATTTGCTAATATATGTTATTGCTCTCAAGATTTTGGATATTCATATATGCAATTAAAATTTCAAATATTTGGTATTGATTGGCACCTCAATTCAAAAAGGTGAGCGCCTCACCGCTCACCTTACCCTGTGGCGTGGCGGGAATTTGTCGCCTTTCGCTGTGAAAAACACTGCTAATAGGTAATAATGACTACATTAAAGTCAAAAAATACCAAATAAGCACCTAAACTATACTATACAGACACCCTCAAGAAAAATGATCCTCAAGCAAGCATTCCATCAACATTTTCTAACAACTTGAGGGTGCCTCTATAGTTGCTGGAAAATATTGATGGAATTGCTTGCTTGAGGATCATTCCTTTTGAGGTAATAATGACTATATTAAAGTCAAAAAATACCAAATAAGCACCTAAACTATACTATAGAGACACCCTCAAGAAGAATGATCCTCAAGCAAGAATTCCATCAATATTTTCTAGCAACTTAAGGGTGTCTCTATAGTTGCTAGAAAATGTTGATGGAATGCTTGCTTGAGGATCATTCCTCTTGAGGGTGTCTCTATAGTTTAGGTGCTTCTTTGGTATTCTTAATAAGAAGTCTTGACTTAAATATAGTCATTGTTGCCTATTAGTTCCATTCTTGTGTCTAGCTTTCTATATTTACTTCCTTATTCTTAGAGTATAGGGTTTCTTTTGTTCTCCGCATTCGATATCATCAGTGTAGGTCTTGCTCAACCTGAAGCCTTAAGTCACTGGGGTTCTTCTCCGAACCTCTACCTAGCATTAACTCCACCGCAAATCTTGTTAATCATTAGCATGGCACCTCACCTTGGATATAACATGTCAATTCATCCATCAACAAGGCAAATAGAAACTCTAAAAAGTTGATCCCTAATGCAATTCCAACACAACAGAAAAGTGCTCTGAGTCCTCACATGGGTCTTGACTCCATCACACATATCTGTAATCTCCCTAGTGTATGCCATCGGAACACCTCTACCCTCCAAGCATCTCTATAAAACCTCCCTTGAGATTTTGAATATCCCTTTTTCTAGGTCATTGAACACTATATGTGAGCCCTTCTTCCTCTCCCTATACTGCTTCACTAATCAGCTGACGAGATGGATGACTTTTGTAGCAGATTTAACTAAGATAAATGTCAATTTGATTCATTTCAGGAGAAAAAACTGAGGGTTAACATGAAACATCATGATCACCAATTCCTAACTTGATGGTAAACTTTGAAGTCCCGATCTAGATTTTAGAGTTCCTATCCTCAATTGTCATATACATAATCTTTCAGTATTTATATCTCGGAAGATATACACAATAGTAACAGAAACGAATAACATTGTTAGGAAAGAAAAAAGAAAAAAAAACAATCATTCCAAATAATTAAGAGCAAAACTAGAATTCTGAGCAGCACATTCCCAATTGGAATGCAATAGACATCCCAATCTTA
This sequence comes from Solanum corneliomulleri, assembly GCA_027704805.1. Taxonomy (NCBI): domain Eukaryota; kingdom Viridiplantae; phylum Streptophyta; class Magnoliopsida; order Solanales; family Solanaceae; genus Solanum; species Solanum corneliomulleri. Next base: position 39,934,731 of record JAKWIY010003057.1, on the reverse strand, counting down.
AATTTGAGACCTAGACACTCAAAATATAGAGGTTGCATACAAGCTAATCAATAAATATGTGAAATCGTCGCATAGTGAATTCAAAAGCTTACAAGTGGAACCGGGAGAGAAATGGATAGTCTCTCGTCGACAAACACATTCCGGACATTGACGAAGCGGCGAGCGAGCAGTTTAATAAACACATCGGGGCAGCCAGAGGCACCAATTCGTAAAGTGAGACGACTGAGACGCTCGAGACGGAGCCAACGCTTGCAGACAAGTGCACAAGCGTCACGGCTTGATTTTGATTCCAGATGCCGGAAAATATCGAGAATAAGCTCATCCGGCAGGATTTGATTGATCCAATCACGCCCTCTCATTGAATTTACCTACTTCTTCTGGATCTATATGACCTTATAAATACACAAATTCGCAGCTGAATCTCGATTTCAAATACGTCAAACAGAGGAAATGAGAGATTCGATGAGTGAAGATATGGATGTGGTATCAGGTGAGTCGGGTCGGTAGAATTTGCCCGTCAGTTGTTGACAAGGAGCGATCGATCAATCAGCGAAGAGACATTTCCCATTTTAGCCTTGAGAAATTCATAACATATTGCAATATATAGGGGTATCTTTGTAATTTATGATATGGTGGCATTATCAGATGAGATCGGAGATCAACCATAAAAAAAGTACCGAAATGTGCATGTAAAGGTATTTTGTAATACTGTGCGGTGTTTTCAAAAACGTTTTGTGGGCTGGGCATATCAAAAGTGCTCCTAAATGTAGATTGATTGCACGTAAATTTTAGACTTTGGGGAGTATATAAGATTCAAGTATAAAAACTTTTAAGTTTTTTGGGCATAAAAACATAGCGTTTTTAATGAAAAAATTGAACCTTTTTTACTTTAAATTATATTCATTATTATTGTTTTAATGATATTTCTCAAATAGTAGTTGTAATACATTCAAGTTGTTAACTATTGTTTTAAATTTTTTCCATATATTCATCTTTTTATGTCACTTTATTTTTGAGTATCTGAGTTGAACATGTTGAGTTGAGTACCTTTGAGTAGAGTATCATATCTTTGAGTTGAGTATTTTATTCTTGAATTGAGTTAGTTGAGTGAGCGGAGAAGAGGTAAGTATATTTCCTTTTTATCAAGTTCAAATTTATGTTTATGCTTTAGAATTTCCGTCACATGCTCGTACATTTCACGTATTGAGTCATTGGCATGTATCGTTTCATGATGCAGCTACAGGTATTCAGGGTCATTAACAGGAGTTTCGTTGATACCACATTGAGTTCGAGTTAGCTATGGTGAGCCTCCTTACTTTCGAAGGATTTCATTTACTTTTCAGTTCTGTCAAGATGTCGTGGGTCTTTTCCCGACTTTCATCTGGAGGCTTCATAGATAGACAGTAGGGTTTTCATTTATTTTGTTAATAAATGTTTTAAAGACTTGAGATGCATATTTCTAGCGAGTTGAATATATTATTCTATTCAAATCTACGAATGTTGTAATTTAGTTCAATATATTTTATTTAATCTTAAGTTTTGTCTGCTTGAGTTAGTTTTTTTGCTTGTAGTGAGCCATGATGAGGTTGCTTGGGGACTAACAATGTTTTTCGAGTATCGACCATGTTCAGGGTGTAGACTCAGATTGTGACATTTTCGATAATTAAAAATGTGAAATAAGAAGAAGTTGCAGCATTCACAATTTTTGTGCTACCATCATCGAAAACGCCATGGTGAGGCCGATTCGCTACTGTGATCCCACTATGCCAGAAATTTTCCTCCATAGCGGGAGTCGCTAAAATGGCATACATGAAACTATAGCAGGGAGAGCAGGACAATATCCCCTATCCTGTTTTGTTTTTAATTTTTGCGTTGTTTCAAATAGTTAATTTCGGAGAGATATACACTGAAAAATCAAAGATAATCTTAATACACAAACCTAACATGCATTTATGATAATAGAGTTAAAAATTAGCTTTTTGATGTGCAAACATAAAAAGGGAAACAAAAAAGAAAACTGATATAGAGAGAAATAAATATATATAACATGAAAAATTTGTTATAGTAAAAAAATATCATGTCAATATAATAAAATTTTGATATATTGAATGATCGTTCTAACAGAATTTAATTGTAATGGGAATTGTTTTAGTTCATTTATCAATTAAAATAGTCTACTCTCTTTTTGAAATCTAATTATGACTTTATTGTTGATGATTGATGCACAGATCGGATCCCACTAAATTAACTATCTTCTACTTCAATTAGATTTTAAAAAAAAAAAAAAAAAAAAAAATTTGTTGATCTTTTACAGTACAAATTTTTTTAAGTAGCGGGGGTGGAGTGGGGGTGGGGGGGAAGTGAGGGTAGGGGAATATATTTAAAATAACAAGGTGAAAAGCGTTTGTGACGTGTCATATAATTTCATGGCCAAAAGTTGGACATTTGCTCAGTAATAACATATGCAATTATTTATATTTAAACAAGCATATTGATTTAGATAATTTAAATCTAACACAAAATATTTGATGAAAAAAACACAATAGACTCCAATCAGAATATAATTTTAAACAACCATCATGACTGACCAACAATTTAATAAAACAAAATAACAGTCTCACACTTTTAGATATCCTTAACAAACCTACGGAAAAAAAAAGTTTTATAAAAAATTGAATAAAAAAAAGGGACAAAAATATAAATGGAAAAGGGGATTTCTTTATTACTTAGATTAAATACAATTATTAATTGGTGTTAATTGATTAACACCTTTTTAAGGAAATTTAAAAAATATTCAGATTAGTTAGTTGCCTTAAATCTCTCAAATTAGTTTAAATGAGAATAAATTTTGATTTAATTTCTTAAAAAGCTCTAACAAATTGACATCAACGTACAAGTTGTTTTTTTTCTTTCAAATTTTCACTATTCTTTCAGATTTGCAGCAGATATCCGTTCGCTTTTTCTTTTAGTAATTGAAAAAATTTTGACGTTGGAAAAAAATTAATTTGCTATGATGGAGAACATTGTGTCAATATTAATTTTACATGGTGGAAGGTGAAATTCATCAGGTTGATTTTAATTATGATTTGTTGATTTTGATTATGATTCGTTGGGTTTTAACATGGAGAAAATTCTGCCGATTTTTTTTTGATTATTTTAAGATCTGATATAGATTATAGCTTGTTTTTTTGGATGAAACAGTGTTTTGGTATATATACAGTATCTGAAAAACAACATGTAAATGTATATGTGTTTAAGTTTTAATAAAATTGAAGATTCGCGTAATACTTGATTTATGAACAAAATATAAAATTTAAATTTGATGGTACAATGTATTTAGTCACTAGTAAAAAAATAAGTATTTATAATTATGTGGATCGTTGAAGTATGAAAGTTGTATTAATCGTGTATGAACCTTATATGAAACTTGTATTAATTATGTATGAAGTTTTTTTTTGTTGAAATTAGAACATATATTTTTGTTTGGCATATGAAGGTAAATGTTGGTATAATCCCGTATGAATTTTGTATGAAAACTGTATTTTTTTTTGTTTAGTTAGTTTTTTTGTGATGATGAAAGCTATATTTGTTTTTTGTTTAGTAATTCTTTTTGTTATCTGTGGACATGTATAATATTAATGAAATTGTTGGTGAAAAAATAGTATAAAATTGGTCGAAATATGAATGCTAGTTTGTTTGTCTGTTTCTGATTTGTAATGCAATGTTTGTATTTGTTTAGACATTTATAATATGAAATGTGTATTATTTTGATATTAAATATTTTTATATTATTTTTAATGGCATATTTTTTTGGAACTGTTTTTAATGAGCATTAATTTCCATGTTAGGTAATATCATCGACAGTTGATATGTATGTTGTTGTTGAAGGACCAAAGAAGTACATAGTAAATTTAAATACAAGGTGTGTAATTGCAGGAGATTTCACCATTATGAAATACCATGTGATCATGTAATTACAGTTCCTAGATACAAAAACTGCATGAAACATATTTCTGTTCCGTCTTTTATAGCCTGAAGAATTTCAGAGGTGCATATGGCATCCCTGTTGAACCTATCCCATGCGACAGTACGTGGGATATACCCAGTTACATTTCAAAGCTTAAATTGATGACACTCGGTCCAAGTAGATCAGTTAGAAAATCGCATGTCGAACGTTGGATGGAGTTTGCTGATGTGAAATTCAAAAGGTCAAAGGTTACTTGTAGTAGATGTCGTCAAGTTGGACATAACAGAAAGACATGTTCAAATTATCTTGTTAGAAAATGATTTCATGATTTTTTCTTTTTGTTACACAACATATTTTAGGTATGAATTTGGTATAATTAATATTTGAGTAGTTGTGATATCTTAACATTATCCAAGTATAAATAATATTGAAACACATTTCGTATCCGTTTTCAAATTTTATTCCTATACTAATATATAGTTTAACAAGAATCGTAGATAGCTCATACAAAAAGCATATATATGGAACAACTTATTAAACATATAATTGTACAGTAAAACTCTTGTTAAAATAGATCATGCATAGATCATACATAGTTCATACATATGGATCAAAAAATATATGATAATTGTCATACTAAAATGATAATAAATCAAAAATATGATATCATGTTCATACTAGTAGTAATCAGACTTCATACATATTTCATCCAGACAGTAATCAGACTTTATACATAATCAATAATGGAAGAAAGATTCATACAAAAAAGCCAACAAATTAGAAATGTAATGTCATGCCCATACAATTAGTAATCAGAATTCATACGATCCACCTAATAGAGATTTTTATAATACCGGTAAAGCTAAAATCTCCTGAACTATCACCTTAATTACGATTCATCTTCTAGGTGCTCCTGAACGGTCAGATGAGCACCATGCTTGTTAAATGGGTAAAGGAGATGTCGAGAATGGGGACGACTTATTTTAAATGGGTTGGGTTATTGGGTTAAAATAAGGAATAAGATTTTCTTTTTAAAAAATTCGGGTTAATCCGTTAAATGGAGGGTAAATTTGGTGAAATTAGTAACATAGGGATAAAATTAACTCTATTTTAACGGTGAGAATAAATTTAAACAATAAATTAAAGTTGGGGGATATTTTTGACCCTTTTCCCTTTAAATTATATAATCAAATAGAGGGGTGTCTTTAAGTCTGTCAATAATTGCAAGACTGAAGTAATAATTCACGTCAAGTTTATGGGTGATTTCAATACTTATCCCATATGAAAATAAGTAAATTACAAAGTTGTGTTGGGAATCATATAAATACTCACTTTGAAAACACCTTTAAGCGATATTTAAAATCTTTAAGTCTATCTATTTAAAATATGTAAGTCATATATATCATTTTGCCAAAATTTTAGGTAATTTTGCCTGAAGTTCATTCACCATTTTTGGCTTTCAGGTATTACATGTCTAAAGTTATTACTAAGTACATCAACGTGAAAAAAAAAAAAATTGAGTACAAATTTAAATAATGATATTCAAAAAAATTAAATTTTATGGTATTTAAAGCTTAGTGAACCAACTAATTAGTAGTCGCAACAGGTAGGTCTACTAAGACAGGAGAAAACTACCTATTAAAAAGTTTGCAATTTCTGCAATATTTTTATCGAACCCATCAAGCTAAAATGAATCGACAAACCAACTAAAATCGAAGAAAAAAATCCTCTTATGATATGATTTAATTGGTTTGCGTTGAAAAAATAATTCGATCATTCTTAAAGTAATTTATAGTTTTCAATGTTTAGAAATATTGTTCTATAATTTGGGCTTGTAAATATTTTATGTTGTATTTAGATCAAAAATATAATTTCATTGTTATAATATTTTGTTTTGTATTCATTTTGATTGTAACCTTTAATCTTATAAATTTAGCATATTGAATGTGAATTTTTCAATGAAAGTATTTTGCACTTATATGAACTTCTTATTCTTTTTGAATTCAAAACATTTTAAGTTCTCGCATATCATATAGATAAGTGAAAATATATTTGATATTATTTTCAATTACACTATAATTGTTTAAAAAAATCAGAAGAACCAAATAAAATCAAAACTGAAAAAATGACTTTATGTAGATTTGATTTATAGATTTAAGGGAAAAGGCTCAAATATGCCATCGAACTTTTAAAAAAGACTTATTTATGCCATCCGTTAAAAGTTTGGCTCATCCATGCCATTACCATTTTAAAAAAAGGCTCATTCATGCCTTTTTTTTTTAACGGTGGTTTTACAAAACCATTTTTTACACGTGTCAGATTAAAATTCGTCCACGTCATTTTTTATTTATAATAAAAAATCAAAAATCTGAAAAATTATTAAATAAAAAACCCACCCAAATAAAGATCCACCCAAGTAAAGACCCACCCAAATTTAAAAAATATCTCATATACCCATTAGTAACCCAATTTTTCAATTCACTTTTACCCTATAAACCCAATCTAAAAATACAAGTGAAAAAGACCAACTCCTTCTTCTCCAACAAATTTACTGTTCTTTCTCCAATCTCGTTTTGAGTTGACGCTTCTTCATTTAACAATGAATAAATACTATTCACTGGAATTCAACACTGATCCCTTCAAATTGTAGCATCCACTGTCATAATAATGGGTTACTAATGGGTTATATGGGATTTTTTTTTTTTAAATTTGGGTGGGACTTTATTAGGGTGGATCTTTATTTGGGTGATTTTTTTATTTAATAATTTTTCAGATTTTTGATTTTTTATTATAAATAAAAAATGACGTGGACGAATTTTAATCTGACACGTGTAAAAAGTGGTTTTTGTAAAACCACCGTTAAAAAAATGGCATGAATGAGCCTTTTTTTAAACGGTAGTGGCATGGATGAGCCAAACTTTTAACGGATGGCATAAATGAGCCTTTTTTGAAAGTTCGATGGCATATTTAAGCCTTTTCCCTAGATTTAATAATCAAATTTATCTCCTAGCAATGGAGATAAAAAATTAGGGTAAGATGATCGTTCATGTTTCTTTTCCGTTCCAAAGTAGTAATATTATTATTTTATTATCTTATTTTTGAATTTATATTGTTACATGTTGTTTCTTTAGCATCGTTATCTTGTTATTTCTTCTTCTTTTTATTTTTTATTTTATTTTCTGTGTCTCAAAGACTTGCAGGAATTAATCTCTACCTTTTCAATATAAGAATAAAATTTGTTTACACTCTAATTACTCGTGCGTTACCATGAATTTATTATTGTTGAGATCTATGGCATAACAGATTTTGTAGGCTTTTAATAAAATTTGGAAATAAGCAATAAAGTACCATCTTTTCTCTATTTATAAGGATAAGGAAAAGTTGGAAAATTAACAAATAAAATTGACATGTGTGAAGTGTGATCACTTAAATGGATCTTCTGTTTTTGCTAATTAGGAGCAATTAACTGGAACCTGAAATTACATATCTATTATCATAAACTGTACATGCAAAGCTGGATACAAATTACTACAATTACATTACATTTATTAATAGATAAATATAACTAGATCGTGCTCATTTAGTAGAAGCATTTTTAATATTTACATAACAAGCTTGATACCAGTTGAAGACACACAAACATTAACAGAGAGAGAGAACAACGTATTAATCACATTACATAAGATCAATAGAATTCGCGGTCAGGCAATAACAGTGGAGCCACAAGTGACCAAACATACAGTCCAGCAGTAACCCATTCCGTGCATATGCGAACCCAAAGTGATGTCCAGCCGACATCAATTAGCTCTGAACTCTCAGAACTGCTAGTCCACCCAGAAAGAAGCATCGCGGAATACATGCTAGCCAGAGCAAATATCAGATGGAAGAATGTGTAGGAGTAGCTCACTGGCCGTGCTTCTGGTGATCCTTTCCCAGATTCCAGCTCCTCGGAAGCAAGAAGAGATTTCTTCTCACCTACAACTGAAGACTGGTATTTGTAAATATGCAGATGAAGAAATTCTACAGCAAGTTATCAGCCGCATTATGGACGAGCCCTTTGATGACTATTGCTCATGTATGGACAGATACAACAGCTTGCGTGGTGTGGGGGACATACCAATATACTTTTGCTTTATATTAGAGTTTTGATAGAAACAAGTGGTGTTTCCTATGATTCTGAAGGAGTATTATCTCTACAAATTAGTTAACAATTTAACAATCTCAATTCACGTAATCCCATACAAACTCTATGACAAATATTACATGCTAGAAGAAATTTACTGAGCTATGGAAGGAGAGCATCAAAAGGTTTGGGTACCTGATCTGGGAGAAGATGGTGGAGACATAAAAGTTGTTGCAGATCCAGCACGAAGAGCAGAATATAGGACTGAGAGAACAGTTGTAAGCATTCCAAGAACAAGGGTACTTGTTGTTACTGCCTTTGATTTGTTATGGAGCCCATTGCAGACATAATCTCGAGGCTCACTAGAGAGACCACTATAGCAAACATAAGCACAGTAAACAGATATCACAGAAGCTGGCAATAGGCTTCCATTTACCTGGACAAAGTTAAAGGGGAAATATGATTAGCATAAGTAAGAATACATTAATACAAAAGGCAGAATTTAGCTACCAAAATGATTTCTCTGGATGTATTGTAAAGGAGGTAACCCTAAGGGAGATGTTTCATGTATTCATTCCACATAGATATATGTGCACGTAGTTAGCAAGAGATAATCGGCTTCATAATACATTATGTATATGAAAAATTTCAAAAAACATCATATAGAGGTTGTCCCACAGAGCAGAAGTGCCAGGATAAAAGAAAGCATAGCAGAGAGAGCATTTACCTTTGGGTGCAAAGCAATAACAGCAAATGCAAAAGCAAGAATCATGGTCATAACAATGAAGAACACGTTCAGTCCACAGTCATGTCCAGAAGGATTGAACCACATAAATAAAATTCCTGAAAAAACAAATGTTGCTATGTAGCACGCCACAGATACCACAAGTAGAGCAACATACCTGCAAAAGATATGCCAATTTAGTAGATAAAAGTTAAAACAAGGTCTGGGGATAAATAATTACAAAAGATAAGAAATTGAACCTACCACTTCTGCTCATCTTTTGCAACCCATGAATCATTCCACGAGTGTGTAGCATCTAATAATATTATTACTTGGATTAACAAAAAGAACCCTGCCCCAAATTTCGAAAGAAAACCTGCAAAGGCAGAAAAATAGACCAAACAGATAAAATTAAATAAATACATACTTGACACACTACAAAAAATAGTACACGTTGAGCTGAGAAGCTAGAGGAAAGTGTATTTATTGGAAGAAGTAACTGGAGAAAAAGTGAGCTGTCAAAACAAACCGGTTATTTTTCCTAGTACACATCCTGTTCCATCACGTACTTACTACACATACTTATGTTTTCTTGAGAAGTCATCTGATAATTTGAAGAAGGATCCTTCTAAAGTTTGGTAGACCTCGGTGAGTTGAAATCCCGAGTCTTCTGAATTTCAGTTGATTTTATGTAGGTGTATACGAAAGAAAAAAAAAATTAAAATGCTGAGCAGCAAATTAACTTCAGGAAGGCCCGCAGGGGTTTGGTATAGTGGTAAGAGCAAAATGCTTTTTCCGTAATAGAAATTGCTAGTTGTTCACGTGATGTGTGGGCATGGCATCGATTCGAACCCTGCCGCAAATAAAATCCTGATATTTAAGTGAAGAAGGATAGAGGGGTGAGCCTAGTATCCATCGAGTTACGAACCATATGCCACTAGGAAATTTTTCTTATCAGAAAAAACTGCAGGTTAGGGGCGTAGAACTGACCATAAATTGTTATGACACCGTTCGGGAGGAAAAACATGAGTGCAACAAGCAACACCCAGATCACCAATTTAGCAACCCATCCACCGTGATGCAAACAGTCGCGCCTATCATTTTGATCCTTGATACCAATCATTATAAGTGCAAGCACTCCAAAAAACAAGAAATTCCCCATACTGACACGAAGAACAGCTTGTGCTTGAAACCATTCCTTCGATAAATTGTCCGAAGTGTTTATCCCTACAACCAACCAACCAACATATGAAATAATTAGTAAGATACACAAGTATTATTTTCATCGCTGTAGATAACAGATGTGCATAACATTCTGATACACTCTATAATTCTGTCCCATTTTCCTGACAGAGACTGCTATTTTTGGTACATTCGTTGTTAGCCAAATTTACAGTCATGAGTCAACTCCTCTATTCTTTATTTAGACATATAGTTTCTTAAAGATATCTCCCAACCAGCATTTTCAAACCTATAAAACATGATACAAGAGTATTTGATAATGCATTCTCATTAAACAAATACAATAGAATCAAAAGTACTTTCTCGTTAACTAATTCGTTTTCCAATTTAGTTTATTCTTTTGGAGAATCAGTACTTGATCAAAAACTCATATCTGTCACATCAATTTTACCATTACCTTTAAATAATTGTTGCAACTTAGATTTATCTTTTGCAACTTGAAGAAAAAAGTAGCAGTGTCTATATAACCATATTATGAAACTCAGAAGGCGTACTGTAATTGAAGAAAATTGAGGTTTTATTTTTTAAGTGCCAGGTAAGTCCAATATCAAAGGATGCACTGTGATATTCTTGTGACTGTACTGAACTGGATGGAGCATCTTAGCCTAGTGTAATTTACCGAAGAAGGAAACAGAAGTCCTGTACTTGGGCAAGGTTCTTGCTTTGAAAGATCTCAAGTATATTAGTATATATTATTGAGTATCATATCAGGTAGAGTTTGGATGCATGTCAAAAAGCTAATTACGGGAAAAAAATTGCAAGTAGAAATCAGCCAAAAGCAAAGAATTGAATTGACCAGTAACCGAAGCAAACATGAAAACAACTTCACCACCAAATAGTGCGGTATGCAACCAAAAAAAGTTCCTAGTACATTCATAACCAGGTAAGGCATGATAACTAAATCAGTAAAGAGGAGTGATGATTTATGGTTTGAAAATAGTAAGTCTCCCAGAACTGAAAAGGTTTCTGGCCAGAAAGAAGCGTAGGAGATGAACAACAAAAGAGAGGAAAAGACTTTGTAACCCATTGTCATTCTATCTAAAGCTTCTTGATTTCTTCTACTCCTATCAATGCCAAGGAAACTTTGGCTATTATTCTGCCCACTGAATGGAAGTACAATCTAATGCAATTCAAAGACTATCTAAACATGTTCATCATCTCCTAAAGAAACTGCTGAACTGTATAACTACTTCCTAAACCAGAATAAAGTTTCATCATAGCATATTAACAATTTTGATCAATATGGTTCTGGCCTATATACAACTGAAGATGGACCATAAAAGTGAAAGGACATAGCCTAACCTAATAGCAATTGGTCTAAGTACAATACTCCATTCATATTAACTTATATACCAATCTTTCCATTTTTGAAGTTCTGTTGAGTCCCACATCAGCTGATTAGGGATGACGAAGGTCTTCTTATATGGACTTGGGCAATCCTTACCTCACGATCTAGCTTTTGGAGTTGAATTAGGCCCAATATCCATTTCATTAAAATGCTCCAATACGTGCTCTGTGTTATTCTTTATACAATTTTTACTCAATAACCTATTCAATATGAACTTTGATTCAATCTTATTCTCATACTAAACAAACATTTAGCAAAGTGATTGTGGACTTTCACTAATTCAATTTCAATGACCTATTCAGTTTGAACTTTGATTCAATCTTATTCTCATACCAAACAAACATTTAGCAAAGTGATTGTGGACTACCAGCTACGTTCCAATAGTAACTAAAATTTCTCTACCTGCGCAAACTTGATGCAATTCAAAATTCGAAACAATCCATAAAAAGCTAAATTAAAAACACAGAAAAGGCAATTAAACGCTATTTTGTGGAGAGGAACAGTTTAAAACGATGATATTTACATGAGAAATTCTTGAGGAGAGGAGAAGCGACTTCTCTGATAACCCAAGAGACGATCAAAAAACACCAAATAGGCCACAATAAGCAAGTCTAGCTGAGCTCCTGGTTACACCAGAGGCTACCGATGTGCAGAGTCCGCATGTCAATGATGCACAGCACGATGCCAAGCACGACATCTCGCACTTCTTCTCCTTCCGCGTGTGTTGTTGCACTGGAGAGATCCACAAAGTACTCACTTCGTTTCGTTGAAAAATTAAAGAAAACGATGGATGTCGTATAATTTCAACTGGACTTCATTTTATTGGAAAATTTTAGAAATTGGCCCAAGTCAACTAATTATGTGTGGTTTGGCCCAGTTTATAGTATGGTAAAAAGTTTTGAAATCTAATTAAGTTAATTCTTTTTTTTAATTAATGATTATAAGTTAATTAGAGTCTAAAATGTAATATTTAAAAAATTTAAACTTTTAAAAGTATTCAAAATAAACCTAATATTTCAATGTGTTTCTTGGGGGAATGAATTATAAGTGATAAAAATGTTTTGAAATCTAAAAAGAGTAACCCTAGTTTTTATATTAATTGTAGGTGATAAGTTTTTATAAATAGTTAAATAGATCCTCAAATTTTTATTTTTACATTTTCACTTAAAATTAATTAAAATTCTAAATTTCTAGACAGGAAGATCCTCAAATTAGTTTTTTTATTCTCTTCCAACTAGGGTTGTGTATCGGCCGGTTCGGTTCGATTTTAAAGTCTATCGGGTCGGTTTATTGGTTATCGGTTTGTAGAGATGCTAAACCGTTATAGCACCATTAAGATATTGGGTTATCGGTTATTGGTTTAACCGTTAAGATTTGACACAAAAGAAAAAATATTGAAAATAACTTAAAAACAAGGTGACAAACAAAATAAACCATGCACTTGAGTTCAGAAGTTACATCTTGCTAAAAAACAAACACTTTTACATCGTAGAATAATCAAGTGTTTGAGACAATCAAAAATAAAAGTAGGAAATTAAACTCTAAGTCGAGGACTTTATATACAAAAAGGTATAAATATAATTAGTTAATTTACTATCGGGTTATCGGTTAACCCGTTAAGAAAAAACTTTAAACCGTTAAGAACCGATAACACGATAACAAAAAAAAATCAAATCCGTTATCAAAACCACTAAACCAATAACTCAATACTATAAATCAAAAAAAAAATTATCGGTTCGGCTTATCGATTTCGGTTCGATTTTGAACAGCCCTACTTTCAACTGCCGCTTTTTTCACATTTTCTTTTTGCTTCTAATCTTCATACTGCCTCTTCTTCATCCTCTTCTTCTTCTTCTTTTTGTATTTTTATTGGTGTTGCAACTTATTGTAGATTTTTTATTTGAAGAATTTGAGAAGGGAGAATCTCAAATTTTAATTTAACATGTGATTTGAAAAGGTCTAAAGCTTTAGAAATTACTTCTTAACTGGTAATTTTCAATCATTTTAACAAGTTAATAGTATTGTTTGTGTGTTATTATTCATTTAAAAATTTGATTTTTGTGTTATTGTTCTTGCCACTAATGTATAATAAATTTCAGCAACTGATACGATTGTTTAAGTAATTTACAACAATTGTTGAATAATGATGTTGAATAATTGTCGTAATTGCTATATCTATTTCAGCACCTGCTGAATAACTTACAACAGTTGTGATATTTTAATATAATTTTTGTTATGATCAATTTTTTAGTTTTAAGTTAAAATATTTTTAGATATCTTCAACATCATTAATGAAAGATAAAATAGTACTACCAGATGATTGTAATGGTGAATGGGTTGAGTCCAACAACCGTTATATTTGGCGTTGAAAGAGTAAAAAGTTGTCCATGACAATTGCGATGATTTTGCATCGAGATATTGCATATGATGATTTTGCGAATAAAATCATTACTTGTTGTAAATTAATTTATGCGTTGAAAGATATTGTGATCACTATCCTGCATAGTTGTGGTGAAAAGCATTAGACGACTCCTTTTAAGATAAATGATCAACTTAGTTTAAGTACTTATTTGGAAGATGAACCTAGAGGTGTTTTAAGGATCTACATGGTTGAAAGAATGGTGGAGAATCATAATTTATGCTATGACCAACAAGTGTTGAACGAAGAATGTTGTAGGATAAATATGAATATTCCGAATGAAAAGCGTAAAGGTCAAGATACTCTTCCTTCTGAAGTTCGAAATAGAATGCCCATTATTGGTAAAGTTGCTAACAGGCAAGTACTATGAACTTATAAATTTACTTATTTTTGAAGTTTCATTCTTTTTGTAAACTTAATTAATTTTTGTTATGGTTGATAATTAATTAACTTAATGCAGTCATGCTCAAGGAAATGGAACAACTTTTACAAAGATATGTCCTTTAAGAATAAAGAAGAATTAGATATTGCATTAAAAATTGCATGTGTCAAAATTAATTAGATTGAAGAAAGTAATTAATTGGTGTTCAGTATATTGTGTCAAACGTGAGCATCCTGACTGCAAGTGGTGGCTAAGGCGGTGAAAGTTGAAAATTCTGATAGATTTTATATTAAAAAGTATGAAAAGATGCATACATGTGGCTCTAAACATCTTACGAGTCACAATCCACACGCCACAACAAAAGTCATTGGAGCATACTTCAAAGATAGATATTCTGAAGGTAAAGGTCCATCTACAAAAGATTTGGATAACTCTATCTGTATTGAATTGGGATGCAAGGTTAGTTATTGAAAAGTTTGGAGGGATAGCGAGATTGCAAAATCTTTGATAAGAGGGACACATGAACATGTTGATGTATATATATGCTTAGGACATCAAATCCGGGAAGTAAAACGGCGTTGAAGATTGATGAAAATGGCAGGTTCAAGTACTTTTTTTATGGCATATGGAGCTTGGATTTTTAGTTTTGCACAAATGAGAAAAGTCATAATTGTTAATGGGACATTTTTGAGAAGTAAATACAGTTTTGTGTTGTTGTCTGTTGTTGCACAAGATGCGGAGAATAATGTTTTTCTGGTGACATTTTGCGTAGTGAACTCTGAATATGATGCTTACACCGATATTTATTCGAGCAATTGAAAAGTTTTGTATTTGATACTCCTGAATTGTGCATTATCTCTGATAGACATTAAAGTTTTGGAAAGATGGTTTCAATTGTGTTCCCTTGAGCTCATTATGGTTGTTGCATGAGGCACTTAGGAGAAAATATTCGAAATAATTTTCACAATGCTACTGTTGTTCCCCACTTTTATAAGGCGACAAAAGCATATAATATTGATATGTTCAATGATCATTTTAATCAGATAAGAGATTTGGTTCCAAAGGCTGCCACACATCTTGAAAGCGTTGGATTTCACCGATGGAGCAGTGCATTCTTTCTCGGAAATAGGTAAACTACTGAATTGTCACTTATAATTCTTTCCCCAAGTGGCTCGACATCTTTAATTATTAACACTAAAAAAATTTGGGAAATTTACATAAATATTCTATATCTAAAAACATATTTATCACTTATAGGAATAAAAAATAATTCACTTGATCACTTTTAATACATTTATAATACACTTTTAATACATATTACAAAAAATAATTATTATTCACATAATTTAATACACTTATAATACAATTTGTCAATTTCTTACCAAACACAATCATATTTTTTTAAAACCCAGTTATATTACATATATATTCAGACATAATTCACTTATATATTGCAGATTTAACATAATATTGTAATAAATGATAATAAATAAAAATTATCATAAAATTCATAATTATTTATTAAAAGACACCCATCCAAATAATTTTTCCTAAAATTTTGACTTTATCTGCCGAAGTAAGTTGTCCAATTTACATAGAATTGATTTAAGAGTTTTCAAAAATTCAATCTTCATTTAACTTGATTTGCTTCTTTTTTTACATATCTCGTTTTATCGTTCTCATTATTTTCAAGCTATGTTTATATTTTATAGAAAATTGTTTGGTCTTGATCTCCAGTTCATCCTAAAATCAAATTAAAGTATATTACAGTTTTCTAATTTTTTTTTAATGCATATTTGAATTATCTTCTTCAAATTATCTACAAAGTTCTTTGATAAGCTTTTATAACATGTTGCTAATTTCTTTGCTTTTTTCTAGAATTTGTTGAGAACTTTGATTCTTGAATATAGTACTTTATATTTTCTTGTACATGAATTATCACTGATATAATATTTTTTAATTATCAAATATCATATTAATAGATTTAGAGATCAAAACAACTTAACAAATACTTTTTTTTGGGGGGGTCACACATCTCAACAATTACACCAAACTTTGAAATATAAAAAAGGGAAATAAAATAAAAATGAAGTATCTAAAATACAAACAATTGCAAATCCAACAATTATTGAAGTTGTGGGACCTGTTAATAAAACTTGATGCTTTTATGATCACTCTCCTTTTTCAAAAACTATTGAAATCCCACCACAAAATACATGATTGGGTTTGTTCTACAAAATTGAAAATCAAAACAATGGTAAACATCTTAAACTGAAAATGAAATTATAATTTTTCCATTTAATTAAAAAGAAAAATCTTAAACTGAAAAATCTTAAGCTGATTAAGGGGTCATGCCCGAATAAGTCCGTACACAACAATCCAAATTTAATCGAAGCTCCAATATTGACTCTGAAACTCCGGGTAAAAAAGAAAAACATTGGGAGAAATAGATACTGTCCGACAGTATCAAAATTGAAGTTCTTATTTTAGATTATTTTTTTTTTGTAAAAATTCGATCTTAAAAGTGAAAGTTTTGAAGCCAAAATCTCATAAAAGAAGAGCAATAAGCCTGATTACTTCATTCTCTTGTTTGCAGATATGGGTTCATTTTGCATAAGCTTGACACTCATATTGGCTTTGCTATCCACTAGTTTTTCGTACAATTCATGGGCTGTAGATGTAGATACAAATTTGGGATCTGAAACTGAGTTACTAACTCGGGAGCTTATGGAATCAGCGAGGCAACCCGAGTTCTTGGATTGGTTGACAAGGACGAGAAGGAGAATCCATGAGTACCCGGAATTGTCTTTTCAGGAATACCAAACGAGTCAATTTATCCGAAATGAGTTGGATTCACTTGGGATCAAGTATTTGTGGCCAGTGGCTAAAACTGGTGTGGTGGGAACTATTGGGTCTGGTGCTCAACCTTGGTTTGGTTTGAGAGCTGACATGGATGCTCTCCCCATTCAGGTTTATTTCTTGCTTTTTGCCTCCATTAGCTAAACTTAGGTTTATTGTTAGGTTGTGGGTGACAACTATTAGGAAAAGCTAACAACTTATAGTCGTATTGTGTTTCGATAAACATTTGCTGATAGTTCAGGTAAGAAAGTTATAACTCTGTTAGTTCAAGTATGAAACTCAAAAGTTGAGATACTTTAGATGTGTTTTTGACCCGTCGTCTTACAGTTATGTTAAAACTCAAAAACAATGAAATGATTATCATATTGTGCATTTCTGGCAGTCAAGTCACTATCCAACAATAACATACTGGTATAATCTCACATGTGGGGCTCTGCGGAGTATACGACGTATGCAGACCAAACTTCTAACTTTGTGTTGTAGAGAGGTTCAAGAAAAAAGAAAGTCAAATCACCATCAAATGATTGGTTATTTGTTAGATAACTGCATTGATGATGGAATTGGGGTAGTAATTGCTTTGTCGAATAAGGGGTTAATTATTTGATAGTACCTTTGTTTGTGCAATAAAGATTATTTCAAAATTCTGAATGTTGAAATAACTTATGATGGGATAGTTTAGGTGAAAAATCTCTCAGAAGTCAGAATTAGTTAACTTTGCCTTTTAAGTTGCTTAGGATACTCTAAGTGACCGGGGATAATTTTTCTTTCAAGGAAAGACTTTAATAGTGACGAGTTTTCTCGACACTGTACAGACTTGGAGGGTAAATGATGTCCATCCAGCTGAGCTTTATAGAACAAGTAATGTTATTATTCAACCTGTGAACTCTATGTAGTGATTGAAGAGAGACAAATCAGTCTCCTTGTGGTGTACGTGAGGGAGATTTTCAGTTTTCTGTAGTTAGAATTTGGAATGTCTTGCAATGTGCGAACTCTACTTAACATTCTAAGGTTAAACTGTTTGAAAACGTTATGTGCTACATGACTCGAAGAACAGATCGAGTCCACCCTTAAAAAGTTAAACCTGGTCTTCCAAACTACTGTATCATTTACTTCAAGTATGTGTCTGATACTGTTACCTTCTACTGCTTGAAATTACCATTAGTTTATCGTTTTGACTTCACTTACTATCTTATTGATATGCTTTGTTGTCCTCACCTCCCTCATTTTGAAGCCAATTCCCCAGTCTTGAGCTGCTATGATGTTGACATTGTGCAGCTTGTCTTGTTAAAACTGCAATTGAGGAAATTTTAGGACATCTGTATGATGCTTGACTTAGCTTCCATTGGAAGATTCCACCACAAATACACTATATTATCAGTTATTTCATACTTATGTGCGAGGATAATAGGACATATCAGTGTAGCATATTAGGTTACAATCAAATCATAGATTTCTTTCACTAGCAGGTAACCAGAGATAGATTCAGATGAGAGGTTGATCGAAGAACTGCAAATTCGAGAGTTGAGAATATGTTTCTGAATTTAACTGTCATAGTTTGGTGAGCATTACTCGAAGTCACACTATGAGAATGGAAAAAGAATTGACCATAAAATTCGCTCTTATTTTCATATTTGCTCAATCAGTGCTTCGTCAACTATCTGTGCTAAAAACAAAAGTTCCTGTACAATGAGCAGACTAGCTGATTCAAAGTGTGACTTTGAAGGAATTGGTAGATTGGGAGTGCAAAAGCAAGATTGATGGAAAAATGCATGCTTGTGGCCACGATGCTCATGTTACCATGTTACTTGGAGCAGCTAGACTGATACAGAACAGAAGGGACAAGTTAAAGGTAGGAGAAATATTATTATTTCTGATGAATTAAACATGATATCTTAAATTCTCAATAAACTGATTTGGGTAATACTTCACTCTGAACTGAAGGGCACTATTAAGCTTGTCTTCCAACCTGCAGAAGAAGGATATGCTGGTGCCTCGTATATGTTAGAAGAAGGAGCTTTAGATGGGTTTCAAGCAATGTTTGGCTTGCATGTCTGGCCATTTATGCCCGTTGGCACTATTGCTTCAAAACCTGGTCCTATTATGGCTGGCTCTAGCAGGTTTACTGTAACAATGCAAGGGAAAGGCGGTCATGCAGCTACACCACATAACACAAGGGATCCAATATTAGCTGTTTCTATGACAGTTCTTGCACTCCAGCAACTTGTTTCTCGAGAAACTGATCCTTTAGAGCCTAGGGTAGTTGTCGTTTTTCCAAACAGTTAAAATATATTTTTCTTTTTTGTTCAGAATCCTAAATGCAAGTAGAAATATCTAAAGATTTCTGTTGATTTGGAATACATGCAGGTGCTCACTGTTGCATTTGTAGATGGTGGTCAAGCCGGTAATGTAATCCCCGAAAGTGTAAGGTTTGGTGGCACCTTCCGGTTCATGACATTAGAAGGATATTCCTATCTTAAGCAGAGAATCAAAGAGGTACTGTTAAAATTGTCTAGGGACTATGTCCCTCCTCAAGTTCTGGAGCTTCTCTCTTACTGTAGCTTTAATAAGTTCATCTGAAATATCAGGCAATAGAAGTGTCAACATATATATGTAAAACTAGTGCTTTACTTTTTCAGAATTTTCCATATTGCTTACCATATACCAGTTCTCTAGTATTGTTTGCTATAACTAAACGTTATTGTCAACGAGTAACACCAACAATGCTTGCTACTGACAGATAATCGAGACTCAAGCTGGCGTACATCAGTGTTCTGCCACTGTCAATTTCATGGAGGAAATGAGGCCATATCCACCAACTATAAATGACCCCAAGCTCTATGATCATAGTAAAAGAGTTGGAGAAATCTTGCTTGGCAATAATAACGTTCAGCATTCCCCAGCTTCGATGGCTGCAGAGGACTTCGGGTTCTATTCCCAGAGGATGGCAACTGCATTCTTTTTCATTGGAACACAAAATAAAACAACCTCATCTTCTGTTAAAGGTTTGCACTCCCCATACTTCACCATTGATGAAGAAGTTCTTCCTATAGGAGCAGCTCTCCATGCTGCTGTTGCTATATCTTACTTGGATACACATTTGAAGTCGGAGTAACACAATAGACATTCCCCATTGGTAATTAATAATTGAACAATCATCTGCTCATAAACGTTGAGATTTGACTCTATTTATTAGCAGAAAAATCTGTAAGCTTGATATCCCTTTCTCCATCAAATGATGTTTTACTTTAGGATTTTTTTTTTTTTAAAATAAGAGGGGCTTCCTTATATGTAAACACCCTCCACATTCAATTTGTAAGCTCTCGGTTAGGGTAAATATGTAAGCCATTAACTCTAACATACTCATTTCTGAGAAAATTAAAAGAAATTTATTAGGAAAGCAATAACAAGAATTAGCAAGCCATTAACTCTAACATACTCATCTCTGAGATTGGCCAACAGTCCCAACACTATCAAAATTCTCAGTGCATTTACATCCTTTATGATTATGAGTCCCAACAAAAGCAGTATTTCCTGCAATGATGAACTGTTGAGCCCCAACGCAGTGCCACAAAAAGCCAAGGCAGTAGCTACTTGAAAGGTTTGCAACGAAATCTCACTGTATCTTGAATAAGTTCTTCAATGTTTTAACTAGCCTCCAATCTTCAATAGACAAGTCATTCTGTAGAATTTCATAGACTCGTCAAGTAAATATGAACATAAGCCCCAGGGAGAGGGAGTAAGGTTCTAAGGTGCCTGTGTGAAAGGGAGATTCACCATAAAGCTATTTTTTACATACCCGGAAATTGGCCTTGAGGATGTCAATGGATCTTCTCGAGACTTTGCTAACAAGCTCATCTTCGATTTCAAAATGCCTGCCAAACATCTTCTGTTGTTCCACAGAGTTAGACCCAACTATCTGCAATTTAAGGCACAAGGTGAGTCGTCATATGCATAGAAGAAAATATCCAAGTCAATTTGCTTAGAACTCCTGATGCTGGCAACCAACAAAACTGAAAATATCTTAAACATTACCACATTGTACATACAAGAGACATACAGACAATTGCAGATAGATATCAACCAGCTTCATACCTTAATGGCCACCCTCTGGCCTTTCTTGGCAAAGTCAACAGGCCTATGGTTGTTCTGGATGGACGCAATCCGACCAATATCAATGAATTCCCTCTGTGGAATACATATTGGAGTCCCGACCTATTCAAATTAAGCTCATTACAACATGGAATACAACATTAACAAGCATCTACAAATGAAGATTGATCGAAGAGCACTACTAACGCCAACAAAGAAATGAAATACGGAGGTGCGAGGGAGAACATTATTGCAAATGACAACGTTAGAACCAGTATTCAAAAGCACTAACACAACATAGAAGAAAATCTGACAGTCCCCTTAAAACTAAAGATCTCTTAGCCAAAATAAAGAGGAAACCCATAGTTTTGACATACAAAATCAAGGTATAAAAGGACTATTAGGATGTGCCCAAAACATTCTGAAAGAGAACACCGTAACAATAAGAATATATAATAATCACATAATTACCACATTTAATAGAAATAGTAATTTTCCCAAATGCAATTCAGAGTATGTGTTTTTTTGTTTGTTTGTGTGTTTGGTGAACAGATACGATGAATCATGACATAAAGAAGCAGTAGTTAATACCTTGGCAATGCCCTCAAGAACATCAACTCCTACGACAATTGGATCCTTCTTGTTGTACACATGGTTAGGTACAATCTTGAGAGAACAGGGGAAGACTGCTTCTTCAGCAATTTCCTTCTTTTTTTCTTCCTTGAGATTATCAATATAGGCCTTAAACTGATCGAATAGGTGATAAATAATATCAGCAATAAAAATTTTGACACCAGCCTCATCTGCAAGTTCTCGAGCTTCTTGTGTCACTTTCACATCAAAGGCCAAGATTGTTGCATACTCTTTCTTCTTCTCAAGCATGACAATAGCTTTCATGACATCTTTTTTGTGCACAGGGCCGATGCCAATTCCACTGACAGGTATTCTTACTTCGTCAGTCTTCAAGAACTCCAGCAAAGCTTCCAATGATCCAAGCGTAGAAGCTTGAACATAAACTCCCTCCCCACTTTTATCAATCCTGCTCATCACCGACCTCATATCTTCCATAGCTGCTTCTTTGACATTCTCCACATCATCATCGGGCCCCACAACATATAAACTAGTGCCAGCAATTGCATGCTCAAGCCCCTGTACAAAATGAAAGAACCAAGGAGCAGAAGGGGGTTATTCCTTCACCACGCGACTTCTAGGGTAACGTACAACAATAAAAAGTATCATGGTGGAGCATGATGACATCATGCATCAACACAAAAACTTATCAAAACACAACAAGAAGGTTAAAAAAAAAACAAAATCAACAAGAATTCCTCTTTAGTGGGGCACTAGTTGGTCTTCAATGTCAAATTTCACTTGACTAACAAATCAGACACAAGAAAACTGAGCTTTGTCAAAATAAGGAAATTAGTATATCATCATTTCAAGTACAATCAGGTATTTATCAGACATATTTCAAAAAATACAACATAGAAAAATGAACATCCAGGACAATAATGAAAAATGAAGGCAATCTTTGCCCTAACCAGGATAACTTTTTCATGGAAAAAAGAAACCCAGCAGAAAGGGAAGAGGCTCCATCCATGATCCACCTACCGATTTAGTGCAATTTACAAAGCATCCTAGGATTCCCTGTAAAGTTGCTTCAGAATCAAGCAATCCCCTTACCTCCCTGATTGGATCCAAAGTGCCCTCAAACTCAAGTAAAAAATCATATTGGAGAACCTCAGTGCCCCACGACGATATTATGGACAAAAGAACTCCAAGATAAGCTGCCTGGACTACAATAGACAATCAAAAAATGCTTTCTTCTTAAGGATGAACTCAATGGAAACGTCGCACAAATAATTCAATGTACTCGTCACAGTCATCGAAGATGAGTTGGATGTTAAGGAAAGTGGATCCTTCAAATTGAAGACAGAAGTAATGCTGAGCGAGTAAACAGTACATATTCTGTTCCAAATCACAGACATTGTTTTATGCAAACCAACCAAGAAAAAACAAAACCTTTCAAGGGTCTAAGCGTGACAAAAATACATGAACACACAGGCGTTACCTGAGCATTAATCTTTATCCCCTGTGCAGCCTTGATTTCTTTATGATGCAGATATGATCCCTGAATAAAAATATTACCAGAAAATAAAATCAATCATCACTTCATATGAAAATTAAACATCATGAGAATAATTTCATTCTTTAGATTTTTTAAAGTTCTGTTCACTAAAAAGTCATGAGTGCTGAAAAGCAATTCTGAAAGTTTAAACCGAATAAGTGGATCTGACAATTGAGGATAAAGAAGGGTAACAAGGGCTGTTGGAGTTGGGGAAATAAATCTGACACCATGGGTAAGCATTTGTCTACCCTTTTCTATGAGAACTTTAAAGCGCAACTCCAAGTTCTGCAAATATGGCAGCAATTTTAACTTTTGAGGCACTTTAGCTCAAACAACCAAACCCATGAAAGAATCCAGATTTATGAACACATTTATACAACCCAAATAAATAGACCATAACCAGTACTTCGCAAGCCCTACCACCAATTGGGGAGTAGAGAAAAAAGAAACAATGAGTACAGAAAAGACAAGACTCGTTGTACGTTTTTAGTGATTAAAAGTTAAAATAGCGACTATGAAGTCAACATGCCAGACAGCCATATCTCTTACTTGAGCTAAACCATCTGCAAGTCAACGTTCTACTTTTCATTTGCCATATCTAGCAATAGAGGATCACAATTAGTTTGGCACCAAGAAGATCTTAGATACCAAGTCAAGATATTACGAGCATGAACTCTATATCAGGTATACTAGACAAAGAGAAGTTGTGATGAAAATATCTACTGTTTTAAACATCTTCGAACCAGTTTTCACAATTAAAACACAAAACTTCTTTTTTTTTTTAATGACAACAATTAAAGCTCAAAACTTCCACCACCATTACTATGTGGACAGAACACATAGGTCAAGCAAAACAAACAAAAAAGATCACGTTGCATAGAAAAAGACCTAACTGTCTCCACTCTCCATCAAAAAAACCAAATCCCGATATTCTTTAAAAAACCCATTCCCCAGCAGCCACCATCCATTTTTTTCTCCGCTTTCTTTTAATAGTTGAAACGCGACAAACTGCTTAATCATCTATTGATTGCATTGTATAACGAGTTGAACTCCGGTAAAGTATCTCTACTCTCAAGGTAATCAAATGAGAATGCATCAAGAACACATAGTTTCATACCTTTATTCGAAGTTCCTTCATTGGGTGAGGCGTCAATAACGCACGGATTGAGGTGACAATAGGGTCCTACACACAAAACAAGATGGAGAAAAAAAATGTTGAACATCAGACGTTCACATTACCCTAGGAATCTTAACACACCATAAGAATAATAAAGCTTGCCTGCATGCCACACACTATTATTTGGTCACCTTCATGGAGTATACCATTGATCAATACCACATCAATGGTTGTCCCGTGACCTTCAATAACCTTAACCTCCAAAACAGTACACTGCCAGAGAATAACAACAATTAATCATAACATATTCCCCGTCTCCATGTAAGTAAAGTGACGGTGGTATGTGAAATCATACTTGGACTTCACTGCTGTAGGTAAGTCTATCAACCATCGTCTTTTGAGTCCATTGGACCAGTAATAGCAATAAATCAGGAATACCTTCACCGCTGTCAGAGTACACAGTAACGCTTAGCTAAAATCAACTGCAGTAGAGCATATCAGAAAGAATACACACACACCTGATTGCACTAGTTGGTATAATGCTAAAAGTATCCTTCCCCATTTCTTTGTTTTTATAGTATAATTCTGTATTTATACCCTGTTCCTTGAACTGGGTTACGATCTGCAACAAATGAATGAACGATTGATGATATGAGGACGCACAAAAAGAGGAAACTCTTAATTGAGACATCAGAGGTTATAAATAACCTGAGTAAGCCTGGTATTAAATTCAAACTGAACATCTTTGGACTGTTGCTTCATTGCCTTCACAATAGGTGCATTGCGGCACACTTTCCATCCATAAAGCCTATCTATCTGCATAAGTAAAACAAAATAAGAACTATATTAAAAAAATATTACCAAAGTTCAAAATAAAATATCAAACCCTAATAAACCTCACCTTGTTCAAAGCAACAATAAATTCTGTATTCCTCATCTTTAGAAGATTAAGCGACTCGATAGTCTGCGGTTCTAACCCATGCGTAATGTCCACAACCAAAATTGCAATATCACATAAACCTGAACCCCGAGAACGCAAATTAGTGAAAGATTCATGGCCAGGAGTGTCGATGACCAACAATCCAGGCACCTTCAGCTTCGCATCAGCTTTGAGTTCCTTTGTTCTCTCCCTTATATTCTCAGCTGGAAAATAAGTTGCACCTATCTGCTGTGTAATCCCTCCAGCTTCACCTTCTTGGACATTAGTGCCTCGTATGCAGTCAAGAAGCTTGGTTTTACCAGTATCAACATGACCCATGATACAGCAAATAGGAGACCGGAGGCTGTCTTCACTCTTGCTTGAAGAAGCACCAGATTTTTCTGTTCCTTGCCCTGAAACCATAACCTCAGGCTCCCTCTTATTACTCCCAACATTCTTAGTGACAGCTGGTACACTTGCAACTGCTTTCTGAGTAGGAATTACAGACTTGGCAGCAAGAGGCCCTGTATCACTCACAACGGACCTTGCAGCTTTCTTAATGATAGGTTGGGGATCTGAATCTAGCTCTTCGTCTTCAAACACACTCTTTCCTGGAAGTTTGAGATCGGCATCATCCCAACTTCTCGCATCCCACTCCTCCTCATCTTCCTCTTCTTCAACTCTGTTTTCTTCAGCATCAGCTACTTCTGACTTCTCCTCTACACTTACCAAATTGATATCCTTGTCCTTCTCAGTTTCCAAGGACTCAACCTCAGAGACAATTTCCTGCTTATTTTCTTGCACTTTTGTACTTTCAACAGACTCTTCCTGGGCTTTGCCATTAACCCAAGCTTGCGCCTTTGATTTCTTAGATTGGTAAATAGGTCGTTTGGTTGCATCTTTTCTACTCTCCCCAGTTGAATGTGGCAAAGCCCCGCCACTAGCAAGAAATTGATTTCTCATTGCTTCTAATCTTCGAGCTTCTTCCTTTTGCTTTCCAGTAAGCAATTTTCCTTCAAGTTTCTTCTTCAAGAGCTTTTCCTTCTCCCTCTCTTTTTTCAAGTGTTTTTTCTCCTCTGCAAGTCTTTTTAGTTCCTCCAGTCGAAGGTGTTCTTCTTCTTCCTTCCGTAATCTTTCCTCTTCTTCCTTCTTCTTGCTTTCTTCAGCTTCCTTCATTTTTTTAAGTCTCTCTTGCATCTCCCTAACCTGCTTCGACTGCTTTTTCTCTGCCAATTTTCCTTTGGTATCATTCTTTGTTGCTTCCTGTTTTTCCTCCATCTCAGAGACCGCTGCTGCCGCTTTAGCTGCCTTTTTCTCTTTCTCCTTCTCCTTCTTCTTTTTCTTCTTCTTTGCAGCAGCAGACTCCACAACTTCTTCCTCAACTACTTCTCTTTCCCCTGTATCATCTCCTAATTGAGACTGTTGTTGACTTTTCTCCTCTCGTGGAAGAGACGAATAAGCAGGTTGAGCAGGAGCAGTGACTGTTGACCCTTCACCAAGCTCTGCCAGAACGTTTGAAGCATGCCCACCCTTTTTTTTCCTAGTTTTGTTCTTTGAAGTTTCCAACACATCTGCTGTCTGCTTTTTGCCTCTATTATCATCAGCATCTTCCCGATTAACCCCTAGGCTACAATGGTCTTGATCAGCGACATTGGTTGAGTCATTTCCCAATGCAGTGTCCATAGATGCACTTGTGTTCTTTTTCTTGGATGACTTCTTTTTACCTGAAAAAATATTTCGCGGTGCATCATCTTCTTCAATTGTCTCTGTATTCGCATCATTTTCTTCGTCAAGAAGTGCAGTACTAAAAGAAATTCCACTACTCCTACCTGTAAAGGCAACTGTGGACTTCTCAGATACCTGCCCAGATTCGTTATCCTCATCATCAATGGCGTGAAATACAGCCCTCGATTTCTTACCTCTCTTCTTACTAATGTCTGGTACTAACTCAGCTTTGTCTTCCAGAACCACTGTCTCTTCAGACAATTCTGTCCCAACAGAGTAATCACCATCATCTATCACCCAATCCTTCCTCTTCGACTTTCCTCCACCACCACCACCCTGCTTGGAAGATTCAAAACTCTCTTTTTCACGCACAGGCTTCTTTCTCCCCATTGAATTCTTATGTTATCCAGAACAATTCAAACAAGATCAAATCTCCAAATCCCTGATTCCTAATTAACAAAAAAAAATATCCAACAACAGTTCATCAGAAGACTAGCCAATATTTACACCAAACAAAGTAGTTAAGTAGCAAGTCACTAAATAAATCCCCAATTGTAACAGACCAATATATCAATTCAATCAATAAACCTCCACCCCAGTAATTGGACTTCAAAACATCACAAAAACTCATGATTATACATTAAATAAACATATATTATCATACACACACATATACCAATATTTTCCAGTAAAACCAAAGAAAAATTGGAAAAAAATTAAATTTTTTTCTCTCAAATAACAACAAAAGCATATTGATTTACCTAAAATCGAGCGAATGATGAAAAAATACTGATACGAATACGTGTTTCAGCAATAGGTGTATGTGCATGTTGAGATTATACTAAAACTGAGAAGATTTTTCAGTGAATTTGATTCGTTTGGTTGAACTTCTGAAGAGAAGTAAGAGGAATACTGAACCAAAATTGGAAATTTCTATGTATATATAGAAAGTGAAGTTGAGAAAATTGTTAGGGTTCTGTTTTAGCGAAAATTTAAAAAATGTTAATATTTTGACATTAATAGGACTCATCAACAATATTTTTAATATTTAATATAATATAAAAAAATATCAAAAACATAAAGGAGAAATTAAAGGGAGAGAAAAATATTTAAAAAAATAATTGATTAGCAATATTATCAGTTACAAAAATTCAAAAATAAAGAACTAATTGACAATTTATCAAAATATATCAACTTTCATTTTTTTCTTCTTCTTTCACCATGTTATAAAAAATGCACCTATTACTAAGGCATCATTTTGACGTTATGAAATTATAATTTATCTTTCCAAATGTCTGAATTATGAAGTTATTTGGCTGTCATATTAAGGTTTAAAGTTTATGTACCTCATTTTAAGAAATTTTCCAGTATGCGGAATACAATACTCATATGAATATATATTCATGATATAGTTATTCATCCATCTTACGTATGTATTTTATTTTGCTTATTTCCAATATCACTTTGTATACCAAATAGTTTGTATTTAGATTTGATTCGAATTAATACTAGTTTGTATTTAGATTTGTTTTTGTATTCGTCTGAATGTATACCATGAATTTTTATATTTATATTTTGATTTCGTATTCATTCTCAACTATAAATAGTCAAAATACAATTTATTTATGTATTCATTCTAATTGTATCAGTCAAATAGTTCTGTATTTTATTTTGCTCATCATATGTTTATACCAACTAGTTTATCTTTGATTTTGTATTCATTCACAATTTTAAATAATCAAAATATAGGTTTGTACTCAGATTATCATTTTGTAAAAATAAATATGGCTACAAACTACACAACATTCAAAATAGATTCAAATACTTTTGTGAAACAATTCAATGCCTAAATGCTAATGTGGATTCTACTAAATTTGAAATATAAAAACAAATCATAAAAAAAGATCGACAAAAATTATTTTAAATACTAAAAATCTGAAATACATAAATATTTGATGAGTATATTAACAAACTCACATAAAAATTTTAAAAAATAACGGATAATCCTCAATACATACAATCCGAAAATTTAACATAATGTGTGATTTTGAAAACAAATTCTCACAAAATAAATTATGAATTAAAAAAAATACCTTTATCAATTGAGAGATTTCTTGATTTATTGATAGATCTAAACAAATTGTTACGAACTTGAATAATTAGTTCTTTTTCGACAATGAGAGAGTAATAGTAAAATTTTGATGAAAGAAAAAAAAGTGAATAATGGGGATGATGATAACTGAAAATTGATGAAAAATAAATTTAATGGTACTAAAGCATAGAAAGAATTGTAAATGAATAATGGATGTAGAATTTGATTTTAAGTTGAACTGTTTTGAAAAATAATATTTAAATAAAAATGACTTTCTAAAATATTGACATTTTAATATTTTCAATAATTATTTAAAACATAGATATTTTTACTAATTAAGTTAGAAATTGTGGCTAATTTACTAATTTTTGGTTTGTTTGGGAATATGCGACTAATTTTCAGAAGAAGCCTACTTTTGCACACTATTGTTGGAAAATAGCCGAATTTTCAGTACTAGTACAAAAAAAAAAAAGCCGTTTCGAAACTCGGATTCCCAAGGGCTAATACTTTTATTGGTTACTTATTGTTAAAGAAAATCATTTTTATTTGTTCATTTTTGTCCAAAAAATAATTCGTTATTTTGTCTAACATTGAATACTTATTTTATAAATTATTTTTCAAGACCTAATTATATATTCACTTTTGAATTGAGACACCTATTAACAAAATAATAATTGATATAGTGATTTTACTATTTTACCTCTATTTATGAAAATGGTGAATTAAAAATTTAAGTTTTTGAAAAAATCATACCTTTTTCAAAGTAATTGATAGGGGTATAACAACTAATTTTTTTTTATCCTTTTTTGATTTATCAAAATGAACAATTAATTAAGAACAACTATTAAAATAGATAAATAATTAGGGACGAAGAGAGTACTTATATAAATAATTATTTTCTAGTGCGTCAAAGTCTAATAGTGAGAAGTTGATTTAAATCATAAAAGATGTTGGGACAAAAATTAAAAAAAAAAACATCTTGGAATTTCAATTTTTCTAGCATAAGAGTCATCAAACTTTTTGTAATTTTGAAATTCACAAATATTTCCTATTCCCTTCGTCTCATATTATTTGATCATTTTCTAAAAATAGTTATCTCGTATTAGTTGTTCACTATAATTAATTCTTTTTGAAAGAGTTCGTATTTTTTTGTAAAATTTCCAAGAAGATTTTAAAGGGTAAATAAGTAAAATCATTATTTTATTTATGATTTCATAAGCCAACAAAAAGAAAAATGGAGAGCAATTTTTCCAGTTGAAAATTCCTGAAATTCAAAAATGTTAACTGAATTTTTCTCTGAAAAAAAAAAGAAGTTCATATATCAAAAGCATGCAAAGATCAAGCAATATTTCAAAATCCTTGCATAAAACAGGCTATACAGAAGTCATTATTGTACTTCATTAGTAAACATATTATCAAAAACATTATCCAGACTCATTGAGCAATAACAGATATTCACTGTTCTGATTCCCTCAACTCAATCGCCAATTGGTGTTTGAAGTAATACTTAAAACATAAAACATTATATCCAGCTTTGATAAGTATTTTATTCTACCAAAATGTTATTATGGGAAACGATTCAACAGTATGCCGGAGACGGGTGCCTCAAAAAGGCTCTTAAGGCAAATCAGCGTTGACCCAGGTCATTTTCGATTTCCTGAATTTCTTGTGAAATTTGAAAAAGCCTTTCTGAAACTGCAAGAGCTGTCATAATAATAATTTTTCTTTTATTTTAGAGCTTTTGATGATTTATAGTACAATAGTAATGTTTCGGGTCTTTCTCTATATCCACTAAAATTCTCTAAAATATTTTTGTTCTCTCTAGATAGCATAATGGCGGCGTTATAACTCATATCAAGATAAGAAAACTGAACTTCACTCAACCTCAAAAGTTTAGCTTGGAGTATTGCAATAAATTTAGGTAAACAAACCAGAAAATCACCGAGGTAGGACTCTAGATTACTCTAACACCCCTTCACGCCCAAAACCCAACTAAGTGTGTACCAAGAGTCCAAATAGGGACGAATTGACGATACTATGTTACTCACCAAGGTATTCTAGGAGAATTATAATGATTGAAATATAAGAGAGGGTAACAAATCAAATAGATATCTAAATCACTAGAAATCAACTATGAATATTATATACAAGGAAACTTATAACTTTATGATTCTCTAACAACAAGAGGCCAAAGTTTTACAGAGAAGAATATGTTGTATAGGACTAACAAAACTAAACATAGACTTCGTTATTTTCACTCTCAACATCACTGAGACTCTGAGATTACCAAACTAACAACTCTTTATCTCTTCTTCTCAAGAAGAGGCTCTCCGAGACTCCCTTGCGTCCTCCTTGATATGGAAGTGTCCTCGCCCGACTTCTTCAGGTTTTGTCCTTCCTTGCTTTGCACTCCCTGTGGAGTCCAATTAGAAACATCACTGATTTGTTCTCTAGCAGCTTTTAGTGAACGACGAAACAGAGAACTCAATTCACTAATGCAGCAAAAACATAAAACTCTCCTCTCCCATCAATATTTTAGCACAATCACAATGTAATGATCTAATCATAGTATGCACTTGAAATCACAAAGTATACCGTTAACTATCAGATGATGCCACACAACTGATATATTTTCTTGCAACTATGTGTATAGAAATTATTGTGTTGACATTTTCAAAAATACTTCTATAATATATCAATGAATATAGTATAAAATGTGTGCACTTACGGTTCCCTTTTGGGCTGTTAACCTCCGGATTGATGGAGCTCGTGCCACTGATGAAGCTGCTGCTGCCGCAGCCACACGTATCCTGTTAGATTTTGGAAAACGTTACAACCTGCTCTTCAACAATAGTTACTATATTGAGTAGGTGAAATTAAGTTGTCCAGCTCTCACCCACCTCTTATGTACATCAACATACTCATCAGTCTCGTCTACTATTTCCTCCTGCACCAATGATGGTAATTTACATCTGTTACAGACAGATGTGTAAAAGAGGTACAAGAAACTAGAAGAACCCAAAAGATCACCTGTAAAAGTTCTTCAAAAACATCTTCCAAAGTAATAATACCTATTACTTCAGCATCCTCAATATCATCAGACCACTCAGGAACTCCATTTGTGACTGCATCGGCAGATGTTGGAGGCGTTACTACCGGTATTGTAGCCTTCTCGATGTCAACAACGACACACTCTGTATTTTCACCCTTTGTCATCAAACTTTGGGTAGTTACATGAGGATTTCCACCAGCAACTGTACTATCATCAGATTTCTCTTCCTCAAGTACCAAGGGAGGTTTGTTGTTTTTCCCTTTAAGCTTCACTACTGCAGCCATATGACTGCTACCCTTTTGGAACTCGTTTAGTATATCATATAGTGGCATATCAGCTGGAACTCTAAAAAGATTCAAGGAAAACAAGGTTTAGAACTTACTGATCAACACATGCATAGAAAAAATGAAATAGAGTATTAAAAAGTTAATACCGTGGAATTCTGCGGATAGAAACAGCACTAACTGGTGTCTCAGTTTCTGGACGTACGGTAAGAAGACTTTTTACCTAAAATCATATTGAAACTATCAATTTCAACGGAATATCAGGAGTACAAGTGTTCTGGAGGTGAGATCCAAAACTCACCAGCAGAAGTCCAATAATATTCTTTGGACTACCTGAGTAGACTGGAACTCGGCTATGACCCCGAGCAATAATTTTACCCATTGCCTCCCTATGGGGCACAGAAAATCAGTTAGTCAACAACTATAAGCCATCTGGAGAATATTTCTAAGGTTAATATCCAAGAAATAGAGCTTCTTTTAGTTTACATGCATGGTCCATAGAGAATTGGAGAAGCAAAAACAAAATTAGAGCTTATTATTATTCATGTATAATGAGGTAAGCCTTGCCAGGAATCTCACAAATAATAAATGACGGCACAAATATTTATACTGTGTAAGTTCTGTAAGGACTAAGGATCTACCAAGAAGGTAGTACACCATATAGCTCATTTGAAAGAGTTCTTTTCTTTCTTTTCTTTTTTCTCTTTTTTGTTCAGAAGAGAATAAAAAATGGTAGTTGTAGCTCATATGTCACACGTAAGGTTCAATTGGCAAGAGCTAGCCTTTAGTTCAAATACCATGCAGCCCCATCCAAAGGAACAGGAAAGTTAGGGAAAACATGAAGAGGAAAAGTTCCTTGTTAAATATGGTGCAATACATATTAACCATAATATCACATGCCTGTTTGCTGTGACCATTCAATTTGAAGATTCAAACATGATTATGTTACTGTTCAGAAGTTTCATATCAAGACTCCGACGGAGTAATTCTGTCAGCAGAAATATTATTTAGCTTCAGCTATAGAACTAATAAAATCTTTCTACAAGAAATTAACTATCAGCTGAACATTGGTAACCTAGCAAAAAAAATAACATAACTTTTTTAATTGATAAGTCAAAGTTAGCACTTATCAATCACTAGATCAACATACGTTGCAGTCACGTTGGAAAAGAAAAAAACAGTTAAACACTAGTTAGTCCAACACTGTAAGTTAAGCAAAGATGGTGTGCAGATATTTGATAACAGAATATCATGCCTCGGAACTAATGACTTCAGGATCAAAGAAGCTTTGCAGGACTTGAAGAACAGAAATCTGGGTTTGAATAATGGCACCACACTCACCAGTCCAGCTTTGAATTGACATCCAAAGAAAATGTCGACTCAATGGGTGTCATGGCCTCCTCAGCAGTCTATCAACATCCCAAAAGCCAACCAAAAGAGAGCACAGTCATCACTCTAACATCTCAAGGTTATCAAATTCAAAAAATAGGAGAAAAGAGTCAATTAGGTAGTTCTTATCGAGTCAACTTATCCCACAAAAGAAAGGGCCAAGAGTAAGTACAATAGATAGGTCTGCCTTGAACCAAGAATTTCAGGATATTGATAAGTCAGAGCAAAAGATTCTAAATGACAAAAAAAACTTATCTTCTCATGATCTGGTCAATTTTCACATCTACAAGGAATTCAACTCGGAACAACGAATGTTTAAAAACCTAAGCGTTATTAATTGATAAACCTGGGGTCTGGAGAAGCATGGCTATGATAAGACTGCTTCAGTGTCCATACCTTCTCAGTTAAATCTAATGCTCCACTTATGATTGTTGTTTCATCATGTGTAAGTTCACCTCCCTTTCCAGCCTGCAGAACTTTCCCATTAAAAGAAGCTAAAGGAATTAGAAGTAACAAACTACTAGCTCTACAGTCATATCAGTACTGAAAATTAAGGATACAACACTGACCTCTTGACTATGGATAGAAACAAGAGCTTTTAACTGAGCTCGTCTAAATAGTACTTCATGATGTCCTAATACGCAGTCTAGCATCTGAAATGCAGACCATCACAACACAATTTTGTAAGAGCTTAAAAGAACTTCACCATTAGTCAAGAGATGCACAAAAACGAGAAGAACAAAGCTTCTCGGGTTACATATTTATTGATAAAGAGATTTCAATTCTTATCAGCTAAGAGTATTCTAAGGCTTCAACAAGAACTCAGAATCCATGATGCTTAAATTACAATACTCCTTTAAAGTGAAGAATGCATATGTTTGCCATCATTTATTGACTATTACTTTTTGGTACTTAGGATATACGTCCGACTTTGTCTTTAATTACTTCAAAACTACAATGATTACCTTCCCTATGGGAAACGCAATTGGGTAGCATATGACCATCAGAACACGAACAAGCCAAACAAAATTTGCACCCACCGCAAGTCCATACCTGGTACATATTGCTTGAGGAATAACCTGCAAAACCAAAATAGGAGGAAGATAAGATCATCACACAAGGTCTTAAATGTGGAGATCTTAATTGAATTAAAGTCAAGTGGTTCAATTTACCTCTCCAAATGCCAAGACAAAAGTCACCGATAGTATAACGGCCACATATTGATTGAACATTTTGTCCAGGTATAAGGGTAAGGCCTCCATTGCAGCAGCATTACATAGAAGTAAGGTCACCAGAAGCTGGTGTTGCTTCTGAACAACCGGAAGTATTACAGCTGAAAACATGAACATTCAATTAAAAGTAGAAGTTATACTTTGCTACAGATCAAAAGAAACACACAAACTCAAAGCTATTTCTACTTAGATTCCAGTAACTAATACATACAAACTGAGAGAAAGTGCAAACCTGCTTGCTTTTTCTCAGCGGGTGTTCCACTTTGCTGAAGGATCTCAAGCTCGACGATTCCCAAAGACATGAGACCCAATGTTAATCCGGACATAATTCCGGCGAAAAGTACCAAAAAACATGAGAATCCGGCATAGATGAACCATGTTACTGTGCCAAATGCTACTTCTGCTTCAGTTGAATTATTGGGATCTCTCATTGACATTCGAACTACTGCCACTGCATTCATCAAATTCTGCATCATTGTGGTTTTTTTGCTACTGATTCTTCTTGTTCAAACTAGAACCTTCTTCCTTTTTTTTTTTTTTTCTACCTATCCAAGTTCCAATTTATATCTGGTAGTGAAATGTATATAAAAAATTGAAAATAATTAAACATACATTAAAATTACAATCAAAATTTGAAAAATATCACCTATATAATGAAACACAGAAAGAAAGACGGTGGAACTTGGACGACCGTCCCTTTCAGTTTCTATTTTGGTACGGTACGGAAAACACTATGATCACCCAAAAAAGTAATCCCCGTTTGGATGGGCTTAATAAAAGTAGCTTTAAAAAAATACTTTTGAAAGTGTTGAAACTTATTTTTAAAATAAGCAGTCATGCGTTTGGATAAAAGTGCTGAAGTTATTATGTCAAACGTGAAAAGGAAAAAATGGAAGAAGGAGATGTTAGGGTTATATGGGTAATTTGGAGATTGTATAAAAATATTAAGGGCAAAAAGATAAAAACGTGGTCAACTTAAAACAGCTTATAAGCTAAAAAAAAAAAAACACCCCTATCCAGCTTTTAACTTTTGGCTTAAAATAAGTTTTTTTAAACTTAAAATAAGTTATTTTAAGTATTGCCAAACAGCTAAATAAGTCAAAAACCAGCTTTTAAGTCAGTTTGACCAGCTTTTAATATGAGCCAAACAGGCTTACTTCTTTCATTTTTCCCTTTTCACGTTTGACATAACAACTTCAGCACTTTTATCCAAACGCATAACTGCTTATTTTAAAAATAAGTTTCAGCACTTTTAAAAGTACTTTTTTAAGCTGCTTTTATTAAGCCCATCCAAACGGGCCCTCACTCCCTTCGTTTTTAATATTATCTTATTCATTTTTATTTGTTATCCTGTTCAAGTCAAATTATAAAAATTTTAAATTAATATTTTATAATAATTTTTTTTTATTATATTAATATGAATATATGAATTTTTTATTTAAAAAATTAATGTAATCTAATTTAATTTTAAAAATAAATGAAATTAATTTTTTTTAAAATATATTATGACAAATAAAAGTGAAAAAAGGTAGTAATTTTTTTACCTTATCCTTTCTTAGCAATTCTTTTAGTTTCAATTTTTATATAACATGTTTAAAATCATAAGATTAAATGATGTTTTGATAAATTTGACATATTTTTAATTTAAAATAATAAGATTAAAAAATATATACTCCCTTCATCCCATTTTATTGACAATATTTGACCGGATACGAAATTTAAGAAATGATAAAGACCTTGAAATATTTACCAAATTACCTATCTTAAAAATTAAGTGATACCCATACGGGTAAAAGATGAATTGTACCTTTAAATATTTACTTACAAGAAAATGTGACATTCTTTTTTAGTGACCAAAAAAAAATATTGTCACATAAAATGGAAGTAATTACTTTTTGCAATTTCATAAAAAATTAAAATAAATCAAACAAATTAAAATACAGCGAATAATTATTTTAAGGATGGTACAAACAAGATAACCCTGACACTGACTCATACACCTCAGTTATCACGAGGAGAAAACAAAGGTAAAAATGGTGTGCAAGAGGTGACCTTGATCCATTTATCAAATCCTTTAAAACATAAGTAGCAAGCAGCAATATAGCAGTTTACATAAGGAGTTGGCAGCATTGATAAAAAACAGCAACACAGCAAAATACCAACTAGCTTTTTCTCTTATTTGTGTGTTAAAACTTGGCAGAGCTTATACATTGTCAAAAGATACAGAATTTTTAGGGTATACATATGCACAGCACAAACTAAAGTCTATATAGCAATCATAGCCTAGTTCAGCTATAGCATCGAATAGCTCCTTTTGATTGTCAACAAGGTTTGCTTGAGCGCTGCTGAATCATGGATTCATCCATGCCTGATAGGCTGAGTATCCTTTGTTCATGTCCATTGTCTGCTAATGCGAGCCAGAAGCTAGATCAGGGTTCACTAGAACTTGTAAGGCATTGACTTGACGTTTGGCTTGCAAGATCCAGGCTTTGCCATCTGAACCTGTATAAATCTGCCATCTAAGAACTTGACAGCAAAGATATTATCAGATGTGGATGTAGCGGTAGATCCAAACCAGGAGATATACGTATAGAAATGCTACCTTTCCATTCATCTCTTGGATAGCAGATTGTGCAGATTCATTATCGGGAAACCAGATATATGCAAACCCCAAAGATTCCTTACTTTTCTTGTCAGTTACGATCTTGACTGCAATACATGGAGGGGAAAAAGTACGACTTTAGCAGAAATGATGCAAACTCCAATGGTTGCTGAGTTTCTTTATTGATTATTATTTGATTGCAACACAGGGAGGAAAGAAAACATTGGAGCTTCTTAACACGAAGAACTATCAACAAGTGATCTTATCACATGGTATGATTTTTGTCAAGAAAAAGGCAAAGACAAATGTACATAGAAACTTCGTGATAAAGAATGTGCACCTCGGTTGACATTTCCAAATTGTGAAAAGACCACCTTCAATCTTCCCTCGGGTGTTGACTTTGCTAGTCCTGCATCAATCAAATTCTGGAATGTAATACCCAAACAAGGAGGAGAATCATCGTCTAAGGCTTGGAAAATCACAAAGCATTATCAAAAAGTTCCTGATCCATTTGCTGTTGACTGCTCAAACCAAGCTTTAAGCTAAAAGAGAAGACTAATAAACCACATAATTAATACATCAGCATAGTATCTATCTCATTTACTCAATCAAAGAGAAATTGGAGGTTCAGAATTGAAATTATAAAATAATATAACAAGCTTCCCCAAACATAATGATCTCTTCAATCCCCTTTTATTTGCATAAAGCCTTTGTGCAGCTCAACAAACATCCTTTTATAAAACTTTATTGCTATACAAATCCACCAAAAATTAAGGGAATTCGTGGTATGACAAAAAATATTTTCCGAACATTTTCAAGAAGAAAATTTGGGTCACTATCCAACAGTCTAAAATTTAGAAACTATTTCAAACAGATTATCAGGGGAAAACATAAGCAAGAAAGTTGTTTTTTCTCTTTTAGTAATTTTTTGGTGTTCGGTTGCCAGAAAAATGGCGTTCTCTGAAAAATATTTTCCTTCATACTAAAAATACCCCTAAATATATATCTTCATATTCTCATAGACATTCTAAATACATGCCTGACCAAGTCTTCTCTCCTTTTACGAGCTGCCATTAATCGGCTCCATAAACAAAATAATCAAGCATTTCATTCACTATATCCACAATTACATAGTGTTTTCACCTCTTCAAAAACTGATTACAACACACGTACATAAAAAGTAAAGAGTAGATAAAAAAACTTTCCCGACTACTGGAAAGTTTAAGGTTTTAAGGGTGTGTTCAGAACAGAGAAATACAATTTTCCTATGTTCGTTGGTCAAAATTTTCTGTAGAAAAATTAAGTAACTTAGAAATGAGAAAAAACGATTTTTCAATGAATGCATATAAACAAGTTCCTCGGACAATAAAACATTTTCCTTCCCATCGACCACACCTATGTTTTCCTTATATTATTACTTTTTAACTTGAAGTACCTGATCATCACATCTAAAAGCTTTAAGTTATTAGAGAGAGCACATTATTTAATCATATTTTCAACACGCCTCTTCGGGTGGATTCGATCTCATGACCTCTATATGCTCTATACCATGTTGAAGTTAGAGAGAACATACTATTATTATTTAATGATAATTTTCAGCATTTAACTATTGTTTCTGCAATCAGACATGGAGTAATATATTTTTAATCATCCCCTCATTGCACAAAGTTATAGAAATCGAACATAAAATCGATTGTAGGGAATATCTCACTGTACCTTTGAGGAATATAATTGTAGTAGAATCATCATCATCATTTTGTTGCTCAACTGATGAATCCGAGCACTTGGGGAAGTGAGATTTCTTCTGAGACAGTTCAGTTAAATAACTCTGCTTAAAACTAAAAATTGGTAGAGATGAAAATTGGGGTTTGAAAGCCGAGACATGTCGAACTGCAGATGATGCAAACGATGGAGATGGTGAAATTAAGGAATTATTACAGAGTGAGCAAAACAGAGCCATTGCAAAACCCTAAATTGAATTTGGGGGTTCCGAACGAAGAGGCAAATACAGTGGTAAAAGGGCTGATCCGAATGAATATGGGTGGGTCAAAAACAAGTCTCATTCATATTTAACATTTAACACTAATAAAAAAAATTCGAAAATATGTTATGCCAAGTAAGAATAAGATTTACGTGTATATTATATACTATTATTTTTTAACATGTAAAATATTTTTTTAATATATAAATATATTATTTCATGATATTTTTTAATTTTGAATTCCTTTTCTATCACCTAACAAAGAACCATTCGAATATTATGCTTGGTGCTCTATAAGACATGTTAAAGAATTATTGATCTTTAATGTTTTCAAAGATGACTTGGTAAAAATATTATAACTTGAGTATATGACTTTTGAGTACGGATTTAATTTTCTTCTTAAATCTTTATTTAATTTATTGATATTTTGTGGTTTTTTTTTAAATTCGTATTATTTTTATTTTTAATTTTACACCACAATTTTGTTAGGTGTCTCTTTACAAAATATATTAAATCAATAATAAAAGATATTTATTTGCGATACAAACATTAAATATGAATAAAGTGTTTTTGTTGATAAAAATCGTTTAGTTGTGTAATTTTTCTAATTCGAGTTTAACTCCTTCCTTTAATTTTTCAATCGTCTCTTTTTTATAAGAGCCATATTTTTTATGAAAAAATTGTCTTGAAAAATGTGTTTTGTTGAAAAAAGTATACTTTAATTGTTTCTAAAAAATATAATTATATCTATCGTTAGAGTGAATTGAACTTATTTTTTAATAGTCTTAATAGGATTATCTTGAAATGGCTTACTGGCCAATTATTAGGAAATATTCAAACACTAATTTTGAATGGCAATCAAACAATTCTTCTTAGCTTTATATTAAAAAAACTTATTAAACGTTTATATTAAGTAAAATATTTTAAAAAATAATGTCTTCGAATATGTTTCTAACCGTAAAGAATTCCATATATTTAAAAAACTTTAACATGCCTAAGTTCAACTTGATGCTCGTGTTTTTATTAATTTTACGTAAATATTTACCAAAACTCTTTACGAGCATGTTTGGCTCAGTTTAAAAGCTGGTCAAACTGACTTAAAAGTTGGTTTTTGACTTATTTAGCTGTTTGACAATATTTAAAATAACTTATTTTAAGTTTAAAAAAACTTATTATAAGTCAAAAATTAAAAGATGGGGTAGGGGTGTTTTTTTTAACTTATAAGCTATTTTAAGTTGACCACATTTTTATCTTTTTGTCCTTAATATTTTTATATAATCTTCAAACTACCCACATAACTCTAACATCTCTTTCTTCTATGTTTTCCTTTTCACGTTTGACATAGCAACTTTAGCACTTTTATCCGAACGTATAACTGCTTATCTTAAAAATAAATTTCAACACTTTCAAAAATACTTTTTTAAAGATGCTTTTATTAAGTCCATCCAAACGGTCATACATCCCTCGATAAAGTTACGAACTAAACCAAATAAATCCAACCTCCGCCTTCCATAAAAATACAAATTGAATACAGTAAATGACCAAAATGACCTCAACTATCTCCTAATATAAATTCGTTACACCTTGCCTTTCTTCTTCCCATTCTTCAAAACATCACTTAGACCGTAAATATTTACTTTTTTTTTTCTCTTCTAGTTTTGAAAATGTTGTGTGTATTTAGCAGCTCCATTCTGCCACCGCCAAAAGAGCTGGTGGCAGCGGGAAGTCAAACTCCGTCACCTAAAATGACGGGGAACGCTCTGGTGAATTGGTTCGTTAAAATCGAATCGTCAGTCGTGTCGGTTCAGATCAACGATCATGTCCAACTCGCCTACACTCACAACAATGAGTCTGCTTTACTGCCAAGGTACCAATTTACCAACTTTTTATCTGTGTTTGTGTGTGTAACTGAAAGTAAAAATAATTAAATTAAAAAAATAACTTAGAATTATTAATTATTGTGGTTCTATTTTATGTGACATTATTTTTTTTAAAATTCGTCCAAAAATATTTTTTTACACGATATTTTCTCTGTTTCATAAAGAATGACCTAGTTTGACTTTACACGAAGTTTAAGAATATAAAAAAGACTTTTGAATTTTGTGGTTCTAAATTAAAGTTAGGTCAAATGTACAAAATTGTCATTTGACCTTGTGGCCTTAAACATGACACATGAAAAATTGTTACATAAAAAAAATCATTCTTTTTGAAACATACTAAAAAGAAAATAGAGGAAGTAATTATTTAAAAGTATAATTCCTATTTTATTTTAGTGGTCTCACTTGAATTTAAAGATAATACTTTGATATATTTATGAAAGAGAGAAAAGTAAATTTATTTTTTTGAAAAGTAATTTGTAAATATTTTGAAAATATTCATTATTTTTTAAATTTTGTGTATGATCAAATGTTTTCACGTAAAATGAGATTGAAAAAGTAGTATGTTTTTTATGGTTTTCAAAAACGTCAATTTTATTTTAGAACACTCAATCATGTCCTTTTTTTTCTGTAAGTTCATTTTCGCTTACGAATTTGTGCCTTGCTCTTTTTCTATTAATTACAAAATAAGGAGTATGCATTACAGGTAAATCATGAGATTTTGTATCGAAATATTAGCGAAGGTAAAAATATTATTATAATCTTTGGATAAATAAATTTATTCGATACATATATTACTTCCTTCGTTTTAAAAAAATGGTCTAATATGATTTGAAATAAATCTTTTTTTTTAAAGGTAAAAAAAGTTTTTAATCTTGTGGTTGTAAAATTAAAGTTATGTCAAATATATCAAAATGTCTTTTAATCTTGTAGTCTTAAGCATATAACGTAAAAAATTAAAATTAAAGTTTTATAAAATAAAAAAAAGTGATCATTCTTTTTAAATGGATTAAAAAAATAGATATATTCTTTTTAAAATAATATAAGTATTAAATTAATCAAAATAAAATCGGCCTTAGTTACAAAAAATAAAAAGAAAGCATTAATTGGCTCCACTCACCTTGCATGGCTAACATGTGTTGGATCTCCTACACTGGGCCTTGGACCGTGTGATTTGTTCGGTACTCGGATTTGATTTTTCATGGACACGTGGC
Organism: Solanum corneliomulleri; assembly: GCA_027704805.1. Lineage (NCBI taxonomy): Eukaryota > Viridiplantae > Streptophyta > Magnoliopsida > Solanales > Solanaceae > Solanum > Solanum corneliomulleri. The sequence goes on along the minus strand of JAKWIY010003057.1, from coordinate 39,891,966 downwards.
AAATTCTCCTTGATTATATAAAAATTTTTAAAAGATTGAAATAGTAAAAAATTTGTCCATTAAGAGAAATACAAAATAGTAATCAGAGTGAGTCCAAAAATGTGGTTGGGCATTTGGATTTTCAAGAAAAAGGCAAATGAATTCATAGTCTTTTACGTAATCGATAAATTTAAAATTCTGAATTTATCTATACTAATAAGTGCGAAAAAAATGACAGGTCATTTGGTGTTAAGGATGAAATATTTTGCTTATTTGAGGGATGTATTGACAACTTAGGGAGTTTAAGACAAGAATATGGGCTGGCCAAGAGTGCAAATGAGGTAGTATTGATGATTGAATCATACAAGGCGCTTCGTGATCGAGCACCTTACCCTCCAAGCCATGTTGTTAGTCACCTTCAAGGCAATTTTGCATTTATCGTTTTTGACAAATCCACTTCTACATTGTTTGTCGCTACCGTAAGTAACTGAGTTTGATTTTTTTATTAATATGAATATACATATTTACCGTATATATATACTTGAAAAATTATATGTATGATTTTATTTTTCCGCCTTGAGTCTCAATATTACAAATTTAGAAATAAAAAAATTATTGAATTTTATTTTTATAAAAAAAATCAGAGTTTGGAGTCTAAATGGTAAAAAATATTTACAAAAATTCTGAAAGGGTATATCAATTTTTTTTTTAACCAAAACGATATCAGTACTATTTATTTGGCCGGTGTTAAGGAAATTGTTGGTCTAGCAGCGATTTGTTCAATTTATTTTTTTAATTTGAAATCGCTACCTCGTTAGCATTTTTTTAAAAAAAAGAATCAACAAATCGCTGTCAAGGCTGCAAAGGAAGCGATTTTTACGACACAATTTTTTTAAAAAAATTAAAAAAATCCCTGCCAATTTCAAAAAATTATTTTTTTAAAAAAATTGTGTCGTATAATTTAAGTAAAATTGCTGCAAAGGAAGCGATTTTTACAATAATTTTTTTTTTAAAAAAAATCGTTGCCAAGCTGGAGATTTACTTCAAACAAAAAAAATTAAGTAAAAGGCAAAATCGTTGCCAAGACAGCGATTTACTTCTAAAAAGTTTTTTTAAAAAAAGAGTAAATTCGCTGCTTTGAAAGCGATTTGAACCACAATTTAAAAAAAAATATAAAGTAAAATAGCGATTTACTTCAAAAATAATTTAAAATTTTTTAAAGTAAAATTATTGCACAGACAACGATTTACAATTTTCAAAAAAAAATCATTAAAAGATTCTTGCCTTGGCAACGATTTGTTGATTTTTTATTTTTTTTTTTAAAAAACCTTTGACAAGATAGTGATTTCAAATTAAAAAGTAAATTGTATAAATCTCTGCTAGAGCAGCAATTTTCCGTAGCGCCGGCTAAATAAATCGCTACATCAATAAGTAATTTTACTCCTTTAATTAATTTTTTTTTGATATATACCCTTTTAAATTTTTTATCAATAACTTTTACCCTTTAGACTTCCAATTCAATAAAATTACTCAATTAAATTTATCGGATTATTTTTGACAGGATAAAGTGGGTAAGATACCTTTGTATTGGGGAATCACAGCTGATGGATATGTGGCTTTTGCTGATGACGCCAATTTGTTGAAAGGTGCCTGTGGCAAGTCACTTGCTTCTTTCCCTAAAGGTAAATTCACAAATGAAATTAAATTAAATCTTGTCCTTCAAATTTATTTGGGATTACACACTGAGCTTGATATTTTATTTTATTTTAGAGTTGTCATGCCCAATTGAACATGTGAATTTATTAATTTGAGAAAATGACATTGATGAAGATTGGCTAAGTAAAAATTTAATCTGGATCGTGTGATTGACGAATAAGTTATATCAAAATTATAAGATAGAAATTAATTATTTTTAATATATAAGCGTTTATGGGTAGATGATTTGTTCATTAGACTAGATATATATAGTAATATATAACATATGTTATGTTTTAACTTAATAAATTCGGACAAACATCTATTTCCAATTTTATTAATATCGATATCTTTAGTAAAAGGATTGGGAAAAAGCGCAGTTGGTGTAATTTTGTTTTCATAAAAAAATAATATCATAATTATGATATAAACCGTCGTAATAGAAAAATTGTATTGAAATAAAATAATTTCATATGCATCAAACGTACCTTATTATAATTTTTTTTAAAATGTTTAATTATTGTTGTGATCTACTGGGTATTTCCTAGGCTGTTTCTTCTCCACAGCAGTAGGAGAACTGAGAAGCTATGAGAATCCCAAAAACAAGATTAGTGCTATCCCTGCAACCGAGGAAGAAATATGGGGTGCAAAGTTTATGGTAAGTTTATAAATTTAATATTAATAGGCAGTAGCATATATGCAAATTATTATTATTATATATATATGACAACTTTCATATATAGCAAATAAAAAATTCATATTTGTAAGTTATAGCAAAGATTGAATAATTGCGCTCCATAACAAATATAGAAACGGTATAATTTGTTATACATATACAGTTGAAGCAAACTATATAAAACGAAGTGTATAAAACAAGAAAGAGAAAGATATTTGGGCAGAGAACTATATAAAAACGAAGTATATAAAATGAATTGTATATTATAAGTGTATAGAACGATTATATACAATTTGAATTTGTATAAAATGAGAAAGAGAAAAAGACAAAAGAGACTTGACAAGGAATGTACAATTGAATCGAATTGTATAAAACGAGAAAGAGAGAAATTAGATACAATTTGAAAATTATATAAAACGAGAAAGGCAAAAGAAACTGGGCAGGAGAGTATTTTTATTGTATAATTATAAGTGTATAGGACGAAAATAAATGTTTTTGCAAGTGTATATATAATTTTCTCACGCTTTATACAAACAGAAACACAATTTATACATTTCACTTCTGTTTGTATAAGTGAAAAAGGCGAGGGTGGTGAGCGAGATTTGGAAGAGTGGCGAGCGAGATCTGGAAGAGGGGAGAGAGGGGAACAAAAATATATGTATTTATACAGTTTTCTCTGCTTTATACAATTAGAAATAATTTTTATACACTTGTGTTTGTATAAAAAGTGAAAGAGATTGGAGGAGAGTGGCGAACGAGATATTTGGGAGAGAGGCGCCTGACAATTTTTTGCAAACGTTTGCTATGGAGCACAATTAAATCAAACTCTAGCTACTCCATTTATTTTAGGTTATTAGTTTGCTATTATATACAATTTTTCCATATATAAGTCAATTTTAAATGAGCTTAAATGAATTAAAATAAAATGGACGAACCTAATGAATAAGCAAATAAATGACTCATCCAAATGGGTTAATCATATTTTTATGAGCTAATTTTTTTTGCACTCCTGTTGGTGATATGTATCAGGCGGAAGGTGAAGTTGTTCTTACAACCACAAAATAGAGAGATTTTCTTTTAAACAAGAGATGAGCAGATTAAGGGCATGCATTTTAAGTACTGAGATCCATGTAATGATGTCAATAAATGAATGGGAGTTAATTTGTACCAAGCTCTTCTATTTTTCTCCTGTTATTAATTTCCAATTAAACCTTGTTTGAGTTTTATGTATAAGAAATGTCATTTTAGGCATTTTAATGGTTTCAGTAACTTCTTCACCTATGTATAATTAGTGCTAGTAATGAATTAAAGTATATATATACTCCCTCCGTATAATAGTAGTTGTATACTATACTAAAAAATATAATTGTTTAATCATACTTGTCCAGTTTTAAAAATTAAGAGATATTTTAGGTTTGATGTTTATTTACCCTTGCTATTAAATACTCACTATTTATCATCTAACACATTTTTCAAAGCATTAAATTTAATAAAGTCAAAAAATAAAATAATGATATCATCTCTATTATTTATTGTTTTTTATGGGCTAACACTTCTTTTTTAATTTTTATTTTCTGACCTTCCTAATATCTTAATATTTCGACATGTATCGTAATATGTTATTTCAATTAATATTAGATCAATTATTTTCTCATTTTAATGTTGTCAAATATTCCTTTTAGTTCCAATTTTTTTTGTGATAGAGTTACTATTTTAATGATCATCATTTTTTCAAATATTTCAAATTGTTAATTACTATGACTTATTTCAACGTTTAAATAATAATGAAAAGATATTTGCTCAAAAAAACTTACACTATTTACAATAAAACTTGCATTAAAAAACATTACAACCCTTACATACTGAAGAAGAAAAGAAGCATGATGAAAGAAGATACTTCCCAATCTATAGGTTTCAAAAAGAAACCAATTAGGTTGTTTTATTAAAACCAACTTAGCCTTATTATTATTAAAAAAAACTGTTCAGTGCACTAAGCTCTCATTAGGTGCAATGTCTGAAAAAAAATCGCACCACAAAGGTCTATGGCACGTAACAGTTCATATAAACTTCAAATAAAATTCCCAAACTTTTCCAATCCTCAAATAAATTGAAAAAATGGCAGTCTTGTAGGGTTTTCCATCTTCATTCCAAGCACTTGTAAATTTCTCAACAACACCATCATTCAAAAGCTCCACACCTTTTTCTTTTGCATATTGATAAGCTGATAATGACTTTTAAGTAATTGAAATAAGAACCCAAATCCATCACTTTTTCTCTATTTTAAACTGATCAAATATTGGTACCACTCCATTATTATTGTTGTCACATATTGGCTCAAATGGGAAATCAATAGTTTTATACTTGTCATCCACTAATTTTCTTGTTAGTTCCCAATAAGGTTCAACATTATAATATTTGTTGAAAACTGAATCCACTGAATTATTTATATTTGGCTATGTGTAACACCATGTTGCAATTACTCCATTTGGTTTTTTTAGTACCCATTTTACTTGTTTGTAGAAATGTTGGGGATCATCAAACCAGTGTAATGCTTGAGCAATTGTAACTAAGTCCCCACACTTGATTTTTTTCCAACTTTTTTCTCTAGTTCACATATTGACATCTTGGGATTAGTGTTTACAACCCTACTCTGTCGAAATAGGGCGAAACGTCGCGGCAACTCAAAAATAATTAATTGCTTCAATTTTAACAAAGTTTTAAAAAAACAAACAAGTTTTGAAAAGAGTTGCCACCTAATTTTAGGAAAACTAGGAAACCAATCATATTAATCTACGAAACCAAATTGATTCTTAGGTAAGGGGTTCAAGTTATTCCGAAGGAAAGGGGTTAGGCACCCTCCGAAATCCACAAATGTGGTTCCCGACTGAATTCATTTTTTTTTTCAAATTGAGGAAGAAACTAAAATAATGCAAAGATATAATAAACATGCAACATACAAAATAAAAAAAAAATAATCGGCCTAAAGTTTGCCTAACGTCAATATTTACAAGATAATGAAATTAAAAATATAATTCGAACTTTTTCGAATAATTTCAAGGAGAAGCACCTCCGTGTACCTGGTTCTGGGCAGCGAACCGGAACTATGAGTTTGAAAGAGACGACTCCACCTCCTCAACTCGAAAAACCACAAAAAAACACTTCAAAATTTTGAACTATGGAACCAAGAATTGTAAAAAATTTATGGGTACTCTTTGGTTTTCCCCTTCAAAATCCTCAAAATTTATGTCCCAGTTTACTGTCTTGCTTATCTTTCTACTGTAACTGAACAGACCGCGGGATTTTTGAGATCCTCTCAAAAATTCTGTCCCAGTCGTAAATCTCAAAACATCTTTGGTTTGATCCGCTGAAGAGAAGGTTCCTTCTGGAGAATTTTTGAGTCCCTCTCAACAATTCTGTCCCTGTTCTATTGTAAAAATGGGAAGTAGAACTTACGAGATATATGACCGAGCCCTTGTGGCGCCTACGTATCCCGTTGAGGCAGGAATCAGGTCAAACGTAGTTCCCCTTAAAGGTTAACAAGAATAAAATTTACAAAGAAAACCGACCAAGGCCGCCTACGTATCTCATTCTTGAGAATTCAGGTCGAACGTAGTTCAGATACAAAGAAACAATTAAAGGAGATAAATGGGGTGACCGAAGCCGACATAAGCCGCCTACGTATCTCGTTCTCGAGAATTCAGGTCAGACGTAGTTCGTTACAAAGAGGGATAAGAATTCAAATTGAACAAATACAAGCAAACAGAACGATTACAAGTAAATGATAGAAAAATGCAAAAATGAAACTTCACGCATAGTATCTCTTGACAGCATCTGAGTTGATAGGCTTGGGCCATACAGCGCCATCCATCTCTGACAAGACCAAAGCACCTCCAGATAGTACTTTACGAACCATGTAGGGACCTTGCCACTTTGGTGCGAACTTTCCTTTGTACTCGTCTTGATGAGGGAAAATACGCTTAAGAACCAACTGACCAACTTCAAAATTTATGGCTCTTACTCTTTTGTGAAAAGCGCGAGTCATTCTGTGTCTATACAACTGGCCGTGGCAGACGGCAACCATCCTCTTTTCATCAATCAAAACTAGTTGATCAATCCGTTTGCTAACCCATTCGGCGTTACTTAGTTCCGCTTCTTGGATGATCCTCAATGACGGTATCTCGACTTCAACAGGCACGACTGCCTCTGTTCCATATACTAGCAAATATGGAGTAGCCCCAGTCGATGTTCTGACCGTCGTTCGATAACCTAGCAAAGCATATGGCAACATTTCATGCCAACCTCGTTGTTTGTCAATCATTTTCCTCAAAATCTTTTTGATATTCTTGTTGCCGGCCTCTACAGCTCCGTTCATTTGAGGGCGATAAGCAGTTGACTCTTCGATCAATAATCTTAAATTGTTCACATATCTCTTTCATCAAATGACTGTTGAGATTTGCACCGTTATCAGTAATGATGGATTCTGGAATTCCAAATCTGCATATCAGATTGTTGCGGACAAAATCGGCCACCACTTTCTTGGTTACCGACTTGTAAGAGGCTGCTTCCACCCACTTGGTGAAATAATCAATGGCAACCAAAAGGAATCTGTGTCCATTAGAAGCAGCCGACTCTATAGGACCGATGACATCCATTCCCCAAGCTACAAATGGCCAAGGTGAACTCATAGCATTAAGTTCGTGAGGTGGCACCCGTATCAGATCGCCGTGCACTTGACATTTATGGCATTTTTGTACGAACTTGCAACAGTCATTCTCCATAGTCATCCAGAAATAACCGGCTCGAAGAACCTTTCTTGCCAAAGTAAGCCCATTCATGTGTGTGCCGCAAACTCCAGCATGTATCTGTTCAATAAGCCTTATAGCTTCAGCAGCATCCACGCATCTTAAAAGACCCAAATCTGGAGTCCTCATGTACAGGACTTCTCCATTTAGGAAGAAGTTAAGAGCCATACGGCGTATCGACTTCCTCTGATTAGATGTAGCGTCTTCTGGATATGTCCCAGACTCCAAGTATCTCTTTATGTCAAAATACCAAGGCAGACCGTCTGGTTCTGATTCAACGTGTGAACAATGGACTGGATGTTCCTTCAAATCTATATCCAGCGGGTCGATGTAATCAGTATCCGGATGTTTGATCATTGAAGCGATGGTGGCAAGAGCATCAGCTAATTCATTCTGTATTCTGGGAGTATGTCTGAACTCGATCTTGCGAAACCTTTTACACAGATTTTGCACATACTGTACGTAAGGTATAATTTTTGGGTTCTTCACAGCCCATTCCCCTTGGACCTGATGAATCAAAAGGTCTGAATCCCCAATAACGAGTAACTCGTAAACATTCATGTCAATGGCCATTTTCAAACCAAGAATACTAGCTTCGTATTCAGCCATGTTGTTTGTGCAATTGAATCGTAGTTTAGCTGCCATAGGATAGTGCTGACCAGATTCTGATACTAAGACTGCTCCAACACCTTTACCTTGGTGATTCGCCGCTCCGTCAAAGAATAATCTCCAACCTGGATACGCTTCAGAGATATCTTCACCCACAAATGACACTTCTTCATCGTGAAAGTAAGTCTTGAGTGGTTCATATTCTTCGTCAACGGGATTTTCTGCAAGATGATCAGCCAAGGCTTGTGCCTTTATTGCGTTCTGAGTCACATACACGATATCGAACTCACTCAACAGCATTTGCCATTTAGCTAACTTTCCAGTCGGCATCGCTTTCTGGAAAATGTACTTCAATGGATCCATTCTGGAAATGAGATATGTGGTATATGAAGACAAGTAGTGCCTCAATTTCTGGGCAAGCCACGTCAAAGCACAGTATGTTCTCTCCAACAAAGTGTACCGAGACTCGTACGGAGTAAATTTCTTGCTTATGTAGTAAATAACCTTCTCTTTTTTCCCTGTCTCGTCGTGTTGACCGAGTACACATCCAAAGGCACTATCCGAAACAGACAAATACAGCAATAGAGGACTCCCTTCTCGCGGAGGAACCAATACCGGTGGGTTAGACAAGTAGCTCTTGATAGCATCGAAAGCAGTCTGGCACTCCTCAGTCCACTTAGTCAGGGCGTCTTTCTCTAGCAACTTGAAAATAGGCTCACACACCACTGTCGATTGTGCTATAAACCGGCTGATATAGTTTAACCTTCCTAAGAAGCTTATCACTTCTTTTCTCGTTTTCGGTGGAGGTAACTCTTGAATTGCTTTGATCTTCGAGGGGTCAAGCTCAATACCTCTTCTGCTGACTATAAACCCCAACAACTTCCCAACTGGGACTCCAAAAGCGCATTTGGCGGGATTTAACTTCAAATTGTACCGACGCAAATGCTCGAAGAATTTTCTCAGGTGTGTCAAGTGATCCGAACTCTCGCGGGATTTGATTATGACGTCGTCCACGTACACTTCAATCTCTTTATGAATCATGTCATGGAAAATAGTCGTCATGGCTCTCATGTAAGTGGCACCGGCGTTCTTGAGGCCGAACGGCATGACTCTGTAGTGATATACACCCCAAGGCGTAATGAATGCCGTTTTTTCCGCGTCTTCTTCATCCATCAAAATTTGGTGATAACCTGCGTAACAGTCCACAAATGATTGCATCTCATGTTTGGCACAGTTGTCAATCAATATATGGATATTTGGCAATGGAAAATTATCCTTCGGACTAGCCTTGTTGAGGTCTCTATAATCAACACAAATCCTGATTTTTCCATCTTTCTTGGCGACCGGAACGACGTTGGCCAACCAGGTTGGGTATTGTGTTACTTCCACCAGTCGAGACTCTATTTGCTTGGTGATTTCTTCCTTAATCTTTAAGCTCAGTTCAGGCTTGAATTTTCGAGTCTTTTGTTTCACCGGCTCGAACCCTGGGTTGATAGGTAGCTTATGAGACACGACATCAGTACTCAGTCCCTGCATGTCACCGACTTCCCAAACAAACACATCAATGTATTCGTCAAGCAAATGAATCAGGCTCTCCTTCTGAGTTCCATTCAGGTAGGTGCTGATCTTAACCTCTTTGACACATTCTGAATCTCCCAAATTCACCGTTTCTGTCTCCTTCAGATTCGGTTTATGCTGATTCTCGAAATGTCGAAATTCTTCTGCAACATAATCTAGTTCCCCACTTTCTTCTTCATAGTCGTCAACCTCGTCGTCATTTATCTCATTTCGCTCATGAAATGACATGACATGACATTGGCAGGTCTGTAACTTACGTTACTGAAATCATAAACAGACAAAATTAGGAAAGTAAAGTATAACAAGTAACTAAATAAACAAAGTTAAAAATAAGGAGGCTTTCATTTAAAACAGAAATGCAAACTTGGGTCATGGCAGAGGGCCATGCCGCTTTTTAAACATCACAATGAAAATTCAAAATCAAGAAAAATGCAGAAATTGTGGGTCTCGGGCCTCTTCCGGACAACCACCAATTTTAGTATGCATAAAATAACTCTCTACCAGAGAGTTTGGGATATCAAGATTGGCGTGGAAGTCCAATTCTGCAGCATCTCCCCTGGTTCCGCATCACGAATGCCAGCTGGCTCGACCTCCTCCTCGATGATAGTATTTATCTCCTTGAAAAGGTCACAGATTCCTTCCCCACAGTCTTCGATCTCGGCATGTTCCCGGACTGGAAAGGATTGGTACAGATGCGGGATCGGTTTAGCTAACTCTTGATCCCTTTTCCTCTTCATCTTTACATCGTCATCTGTGGGGGTATACCATAAACCATATTTTGATCCTTTAGCAAGGACTGGAACTGGCTCGATAATCCCTTGGGAATTTCTTCCCAATCCGAAACCTGGTTCGAACCCATTTTGTAGCATTACCGTGGCGATCATTCTGTACACGGCTGGCATGGGAGTCTGCGGGGCCAAATCCTCATCGGTGGTATTTACCAACTCCACCGCGTAAAAATCTGAACCTTGCGGCGTCTCGTCAAAGACCGGCACCTGCTTGCCTGAGTAGTTTCTTTCACCATGAATAACTAACTCCTAATTTTTCCATACCAGTTTTATCATTTGGTGGAGAGTGGAGGGGACAACTCCAGCCATGTGAATGAATGGCCTTCCCAAAAGAAGGTTATAGCTGGTGTCGATATCCAACACTTGGAACTTCACTTCGAACTCCGCGGGGCTTATTTGGATGGTCAGGTTCACCATCCCTAATGTGTCTCCCAATCATGATATTGAAGGAGGGGACCTTTTCTCGAAAAAAAAATTCTTGCAACTACGAAAACCACAACACAAGCACTCCTTTTCCATTCATTCTATCTAAGAAAAAGAATTTAGCATAGACCACGACCCCCCCATCTTTTCATTTCTTTATCTATATGAAACCAAATGGGCGAGTCTTTATTATTGATTGGGGCCC